>LOEQ01006042.1:118347-158514 GCA_001685075.1 Bramus lutescens
CTGTGTGACTTTCTTTGGGGCATGTCGGCTGTGGGGTACTGGGCGGGACAGAAATCCTAAGCCGGCCCTCATGTTACAGTAGAGTTAGCTAAGTTTCAATTACCATGCATGATATGCCTCTTGTTCAGTGAATCTTACTTCCAATTAGAGAGCTGTTGGTTGCCAACAAAAACTGCATGCCACTACTGCACCCTTAGCGTTACTGTGACATATTGGTCCTTGTGGTTCATAAGCATCTTTGCTGGGGTGAATGAGGGTGACACCAGTAAACATGTCAACAAACATAGGAACAATCCTCTTAGGTTTTAGACTTACACAGAGAACTATAGAAAGCTGAAGTGTGCTGAATTAAAGAGAAATATTTTCCTGAGAAGAATATACCAATTTCTTAACCAATAACACTGAGTCATTTCTGGAAACATATATACAAGTAATACGTAGGCATATATGAAGTTTTTGAGAGAAAAAATAAGGAGAAATATTGTAATTATATTATAATCTCAGTAAACAAACAAGAGTACTCTAAAATTTGGGGTCTGTAACATGTTCATAACTGTCAAACATGCCTCTTCATTGTCTTTGCACCCATTGTTCCTGACATAAAAACACTTCAAAACCAAAGACATAAGTGTGAACTATTAAAATACAGATAATATATCCTGTAATCTGTACTCATTTACATAATGGAAATGAATGAACTAATGTCATTCAGAATTTCATATTGAAGTTAAAACTTTAATCTGCCTTTTTCAGTTCAAAAGTACTAGATAGTCTTCCAAGTATTGTCAAATAACTGAACTTTCCTACACTGGTTTTATTTAATTAAGGAAAGCAGCAGAAATTCTCAAAAACACTGCATCAAGCTTCTTATTATAAAAATGTAAAAAAAGGAATAAAATGATAGAACTTTATATATGTTGGCCTTTCTGTCAGAGAAAACCAAGTTTAATATTTTAGCCTCGAAATACAGGAAGGTTGAAAAATGAAGTCTAAGAAATTCCTCGTGATATTTAACTTCAAATTGTGATTTTCAGTGATTCTCATAAAAAAGGTCATCATGGCTAAGTACTTTCAAGTATAGGATTTGGAATCAGATTACCGAGAAGCCAGCCTTGAATTTACTACCTGAATAAATATTTTTAATTATTTGGGACTCAAAGAAACTTCACTCCCCAAGCAAGTTATACCACTTAATATAGATATTCCAGTAAAACTTTGTAACATATTTAGTAGAAGTCAGAATGTCATTAAGTGGATCCTATTTCTGTTTCAACATATCCTGGGCTTAGAGAAATGAGAACAAATGGATTCAACATTTTTTTTAGCAAATCAGATACTCACTTCAGCACATAAGTAGAGCCAACTGACTACACCTTCATACACAAAGTATTGCACATATTGCCATTTAGTCATCTTGCTAAAATTGAAAATAAATGTTTTTGTAAATGTTAATGTTCTCATTTAAAATGTTCTTTTCTAAAATTGGAATCGTTTTCCAGTGCTTTCGTTTCACAGTGGTAACATTATTTTGTAAATGAATAGCTCAAAGCAATTTATAATGAGGTTACACTAATTTGCTACAACAAATTCAGAACTCTTAAGTGTTGTATTTTTTTGGCTTTACATCATGCAACACATATCACAGATGCATCATAATTGCTATTTTTGAGACACTGAAAGAAGGAAAAGTTTATTTCTGTTGCTCATACACTTGATGTAATTATTGGCTCAACAAATAATTATTAAACACTTAATATTTACCAGGTTCTATGGCAAGTGCTAGGTATACAATGTTCAAATTATGAACAGAACCTCTGAGTTAATGAAGCTTTTATTTTAACAGGAAAGAAGACTTTAATGTTCAAAAGGGAAGTAATCCATAAATGCAATGTTGCAAGAGCACGTGGAAAGTCTTTTTTGAAATAACTATACAAAATAAGCACGTTTTGTGGGTTTAATTAAAATAATTTGAATCTGTGTTGGAAGAGTAAATTAAAGCTGGAATCTAGAATTTAATTAGAAGCAAAATGAACATTCTAGAGAACTCTTATCATGTGTCAGTGCCTGAAGTTGAAAGTTTATTAAAATCAATAACTCAAGGAAAGTAACATTGCTGGAACACTGAATTGATAACAGAGACTGAACATGATGTCAGTGAGAGATTCAGAACTGGATCTAATAGGGTCTAATGGACTGCCAGTACTGAGGCTTAGCAGCAATAATTGCAGTACATAGGAGACTGACTATCACCTAATCAAGGGCAAGTCTAATCTATGTGCAAGTAGCAGTTACCATAGACTATAGAGTAAGACCTTGTCACAACAACAATAAAATAAAATAAGGGAATTAAAGGACCCTGAAGTTTGTTTTCAGAAAAAAAAACCTTAAATGTGTTGTGGGAATAAGATAAGTTAGAAGGATGGTAACAAATTCAAAATATAGTGTTGAGTCTACAAATATTGGAGTAATGAGATTATCACCTGTATATGTAGAATATCACTTAGATGTGCAGAACCACTGAGAATGATTATTTAAAATAGTACCTAAGTGATGGAAACTTACTTTTTCCTTTTTTTTCCCCATAAGGAAGATATCTGACTACTACTATGTCAACCTGGAATGTCAGCATGTCTATTAGGGACAAGACTGGGATGGGGTAGGCTAATCTCAGGAGGAGGTCTCAATAGGCCATCAGTCTGAAATTGCAAAAGTCCATGGGGAAGAAGCTGTAGTTCCTAGTATTTGCACACACTGTCCAATTGTTCATAAACACTTAAAATATGACTCAGACACCCAAGGAAGGCTTTGCCATCCCTGTTCAGTCTGGCCCAAATGGGTTATTTTTGTTTCACCTTACTATAGACCAATTAGTCTCAGAACCTTCAACAGGCCTTTGTCATGTCAAAATACACATTCACTCAGGACTTCAGTCACTCGAGATTCCTCTACTCTACTTGCCCATATTTTTTTCTTTCATACTTCCTAGGTGTTCAGGATGATCCTTCTGCTTCTTTCAGAGCATTTCACTGCAACAGTCAACACCAGATGGTAAAGATGAAAAGAAGAAATAATGTAATTTTCATGTAGTTAAATAGTAGTGGAAACAAAAACAAAATACAAAGTAAGAAACAAAACATAGGCAGCTAGTAAGGAAATTTTTCTGAGATCACTGAAAAGCAGCTTCATTTCATATTTTTCTATGTATGAGCCTATATTAAACATGCCCTAGAAATTTCTAATTTGGTCTTAGAGTTGTATTTCATGAATGTTTATTCATATAACATATCACAACACTAAGTTCTTGTTTATTGGTATTTTATATATTATAAAAAGGAATAGAGATATTTGCAAATAAAACAGACTTACTAAATAATTGGTCCTAGCATGTAAATTTTTTCAGATCTGCAACTTTTCTTTCTACTTTAAATCTCTCTGTTTAATATGGACAGAATTGTGATAAGTCTATTATCAAGTTGGGGAGATCTGTTAATTTACTTAGGCAAATCTTTCAATCAATGATCATTGTATAGTTCTGTTTCTTTAGATAATGAGGATCATTATAAGCTATAGAGAACAGCTGAAGTTTTCAGGGAATGACTATTGCTAACATCATCATAGCTATGTCAAGGACCCAAAAGCCTCAGACTGAAGTGAACAGCAAGCCTTCCCTTGGTCATTTTCCTAGTTGGAATACAGAGGTTGAAAATGTATTATGAAAATGTCAAACACTTTCCGTCTTTGGATGACTGTAACCCCAGAATGCTTCCCTACAGAGGCCTCTATTGAGATTAGAAGCCTGATTTTTTCTGGGCGGCTGGGTGTTTTTTCCATCAGAAAACATAAGCAACCTGATGCCAGCTTTTTGCACATGTGTCTGCCATGTCTTAATTCTTTATACACCAATCAGGCAAATTCCAGAGTCATACAGATGATATCAATAACTACTCAAAGCAAGAAGTAGTGCATGATCAACTGAGTAAAACTATGTGCATTGTATTTCCTTGCATTGAAATCATTACTACATTGCAGATATTTCTTTTATGTTTATTCTACATATTTTACCTTTTACTCTTCAACTATCTGAAATTGTAGATAAATGCATTGATTTGTCATATCCATTAAAAGATCTTTTTTAAAAATATTAACCTTTTGCTGTGCCCAACCAAAAATTGTCACTTACAGAGTACATGCTCAAGGACTATGGAATCAAATTATAGCAAAATGAAATAATTACAAACAAAAACATTCATAATCTTTGAAGTAAGCTTGAAAGTTTGTATTAGACCTCACCAACTTTGTTTTTCTACACTCAGTCAGCTACATATTACCCACAAACTGAGTTTGTAGGAGGCCAGACAAATAAGATATATCATTATTCCTATGTTAGGACAAAGCAGAGAAACTTCTCTGTGTTGACCAGGTCATTGCAGATGACCAGATACCAGCAAAAGAAGAAATTGAAATGGTTTACAATCAACACACTATCCATAGACTTTCATTAAGCAACAGGGTTTCTAAATTGTTCTAGGCATTATTGCTGCCCATTTACTGTTGTGTATTTTGCCATATATTTTAACTTTAACCACAGAGTCTGTGTTTTGAATAGCACACTGCTGTTGTCATGGGTGGAAAAGTGACCCACACTAGTTCCTAGTATGGTAAAAACCTTTCTAAACATATCTGCTCACGTTTTTTTTTTAGACTTGTCCAGGGTGCTGCAAGCATCTTTCCACTCATCATTTACCATGCCTATGGAGAGACACACTTCTAAACTAGATACTTAATTGGACTTTTTCTCTCTTGATGTATGAACAGAAATGCTCAGATAGGCCCCACCTTCAGAGTAAGAAAGTGCAAAACTTTGGATATGTGTACCATTTTGAAATGTCCACTAATATTTCTGGTGCTGACCCTGGCAACAGACATTAGTATGGCTAGATATAATACCAGTTATGAAAACAAACTAATGCAATAGCCATAAGGTAAAGTCATTCTAAGCTCATACTGACCCCAGGCTTTCTATTACGTCAGTTTTAAGTGGGAATTAATCTTTGTGCCTATACAAAGTGAGGTGGAAAGTGGTGGTGTCATAACTTTGTTATTTAGGAAGCAGTAGGATGTGTTAACATTACTGAGATGTGACAAAGAAAATATTTGTTTTAGCAACAAAACATAAACAATTACTGAGAATAGTGTACAACAAACTTGCAAATATAGGCATATTCCTCCCACAGTGAACAACAAAATAAACTCCTGAAAATGTATAAGTATAGTATATAGGTAGAGTTAACATTCCCAAATAATGATATTATTGTAAATCAAATTTTCAGCTTTTCATGAAATATCAGCACATCATATACTTAAATAATAAATGACTAAATTTTACCAATCACATAAGCTTCCACTTCCAGTCCATATGGAAGTGAACAATAAGCTTTGAAGTGTTGTAGTGAACATGAGCCATTTAGCATTGGCAGAAAGAATTCTAATTTGGCTTTAAATCATGTCAAAATAATTGATGGAAATGAAGAGAAATCACAGACAAAAGCATTAAAGATAGATAGCTAATGAAAAGATTCTAGGACAGTACTTTTGGAGTTTGAATTTAATAGATGGAGGGTCAACATTGTTGGAGTAAAAACATAGTCTTCTCATGGAAACTATAAGAAGAGCAAAGGTTATTCACAATGGTGCTGGGTCAGATTACCTGTGTTCAAATGTTCTTAGCAACTCACCAGAATGCAAGTTTTACCATTCACTTGCAAAAGTCCACAGACATAAATGTTATTAGCTCATAAAGATGTGTCAGAGTGATCCAAGTGTGTGCACATAGAAACATGCACTGCATGTCATATAAACTCAATAGTAGCTCTTTAGTGAAAAACAAATACTAAGCAACTAGGACATGGCTGCAAAAGATGCAATTCATAGATCAAAAGATTACTTAAGACTTTGTGTCCCCACTTTTCTTTAGGGAAAATTTCTATTTCCACTTGTAAATCAGCCAATATTATAACTAAAAGTAGTAGAATTATTTTGCATACTTTTGAAACACCATCAATAGAAAACACAGCACACACAAATACACACACACAAAATTGCACATATAAATGTATACACACATACAAACATGCAGACACATATAGACATACACATGTGCAGACACATTCCCATACACAATGCAACACATATGCATGCACACATTTGCAAGCATTCACGTGCATACATGCATGTACATATGTGTGCACACATGTAGTCATATACATCATGTGCATGCACAGAACAAGGCACCAAAATGGTATGCAACACCAGTATAGAGTAGTAACAGAGTCAACAGTAAGTGTGATGGGAAATCTGTGATGTTCAGCCAGTTTGGAATAAGGAACAGTAGCATAGTGAGGCATCATCCCTGGGCACATTTTTAAAATTTATAGCAAGCTAGAAACTCAATCATTAGTTGATTGTTTAACCTAGTTCTTCAAAATTACTGTAAGTAATATGGACGATAATTTTAATGGAGTCACTTCGTATAGGGGTCACATTTGAAAAGGACTCATTCAACTACTCCGGTGAAACCAATTAGTGTTGCTATTGCTTCAGTTCCACGTGATCATACATATGGAAGTTCAGTAAGACCAAAAATACCATGAATACATGTATGCACATACATATATATAAACATACATATAACACAGGCCTCATTTTACACAATAAATTCCAACTATAAAAAGTGGAGAATAAATCTGTCTTTCAAAAATTAAATGAAATACACACAAACTGATTTTATATGTAAACAGAAACATTACTAAAATGAATTGAGGTTATTCAGGATAAGACTACTTAATGTATTCATTAGGTTTTTATATTATAGGCTTGATGAAAATAAGCTCTTATTTAAGAGATCGTGAAATATAAAACCCGAAGTCTGTGATATTTCATGAGTTTAAAGAGCATAATGGTTCTAAATGTTCTAGTCCATGTGCCTGTGCCTGGGTCCATATGCCCCTAACAATGAAACAGCAGTTTTCTGACACTTCCTAATTGCCACCAGGCACTGAGGGCAATTCATAGATGATTAATACTGATGATTAACAGAATGTGCCAATGCAACTGCTGATTCCCAAGGATGTTTTGATGATATCTTATGTAACTCAGGAGACAGAATGGCTTCAATGTGGAGAACTCTAAATCCTGGTAGAAAGAACACATGAGTGTTGTGGATGGACTTGCTCACAGTCAGCAATGTGAAACTGCTCATCTTTCCCAATCATTCATTGCTGGTATTCTTACCACCCAGTAAACTAGAAGTCACTTACTCTTCTACTTAGTGTCTTTTGGGTAGGAGACTCAATCCAGTATACTAAAAGGCATAGAACCTTTTGTTGAAGGCAGAGGATGGTTAGAGCAGACCCAAAACATAGCTCTTGAGTATGGAACATAGACAAACTTTCCTTCCTAAATAACATTTACCATAGAGAACATTTAGCAATGAATACTAACTTACAGTTAGCAAGAAATTCTAGTGTTAACCATAGGATTAAATAATAGTAGTTATAATGCAATAATAACGTTTACATTAACAATGTAACTAAAACTACTAAAATTTCAGAAAATCAGACAAAGGAGTTATGGAGGCTTACAAAATAATTTAAGGTTAAATAGCTGAGGCTATAGATGCATGTAACCTGATTTAAATATTGTATAATATTTTAACTTAAATTTCAACAATGCAGAGTGTATGTATTCATTTTTACATGTGGAAAAAAGAACTCTCTCTGTGTGTGTGTGTGTGTGTGTACTACTAACTCCTGCTGTTTCTCAACCATTTCTTCTTTCTAACTGTGTTGTTATTTCCACATATAATTCTTGCTTTCTGAGTCTGACTTAATCAAATTACTGTTATGATCCCAATTCCATTCATTTCTTGCTAGTAGTAGGCCTTTCTATTGATGGAATGCAAGAATTAATATCAGTAAAAGCAGGATATTAAAAGAACATTTCACCATTTCATTTTTTTCTTCATTTACATTCTATGTTTATTTGAGGGGAGGACATACAACATCATAAATATAATGTCCAGAGAGCAGCTTGGGAAAGTCAGTATTCTCCTTCATCACAGGAGTTGCAGGTAAGGAACTAAGTTCATCTTGACTGGCATTTTCAAGATGATAAGATTGACACGACATACTGTGTTTGCACTATTATTTGATAACACTTAAAGCTAGTAGTTTCCACACATTTATAATTCATTATTATGTGAATTTAAAATAAAATGATTTTAATATTTCTCATTGTCAAGTCTCGCCTAAACACTAAATATGAAATTTAGTATAACATCATTTTAAGTGTTTGAAATTGCTAATTCCTAAAAAAAACCCTGCAATTCTCGATAAATTGTCCACCATTGTGGTTGGTACCCATTAATTATTAATTATAATTAAACATTATAAGCAATAGATTTCTGTGAACATAATGACCCCTACAGGTATTAAAGCCATTTATAGATATAATATTAAAGAGGAAATTGAGAACAATATTTTAGAGCATGGTAGACTCAAAAAATAATCAAACGATATAAGAAAGCTTCACTCTGTATCAATAAAATTTTAATATTTGACAGCTATTGGCAGTGCAACTAAAAGTTATTGCTCGGAAAGACAAAATATCTCATCTAATTAATGTATCTGTTTTTAGAAATAAATTTAAAATTAAATAGACAAAAATCTTGTTGAAATTTTAAATAAGTGAACCAGAAAGATGTTTCAAATCATTCTATTAATTTTACTTAACATTGTATTCAGTTTTGTAATTCTTTTATTATTAATTTGAATGGTGATATTTCAGTGCTTATTATTACTATGGGATCATTTTCTGAACGTACAAAGACCAAATACTACAAAAAAAGGAAGGAAGAAAGAAAGTGGGGGCAGGAAGGAAGGAAAGAAAGAAGGAAGGATGGAAGGAAGGAAGGATAATGATGAAATAGGTAATCTGAGAAAAGATTCCATAAAATTTTATGAAATATTAGCACACTATGCATTTTAAAAGAAAATATTTATTAGTCAAATGATTATGTAGGGAATCATTATTAAAAACTTCAACTGTTATACAAGGGTTCCAGTAGTGTGAGTCCCCAAAAGAATAAACAAATTATATCTACTCAAACCAAGGAAAACTTCTGTCATTACAGTCATCCGAATCCTCATTACCTATTATTTTTGACTGATAAAAAATATGCTCTAGCAATGCTGTCGTGAATTATCACACAATTTATTAAATCAAACTCCTGGTGAGAATTAATTTTGCTGAGTTACAAGCTGACATCACATATGATAAGTGTTTTGTTGCACTGCAATTCAGAAATTATCATCCATGGACACATAAGATTTACTATAAAAAGTAATGGCAGCATCATGAACAAGAGAAATGGAATTTTCCATCTGACTCATTGATCGTCAAAATAAAACCTTCAATTTTGGTGCCACATAAAATGGCAGTATTTCATTTGTAGGTGTATACTGAAATAGTGTCCTTAAACATAACAGTAAATCAAACCAATAATTTTGCACAGGAAGAAATTGAGACAAAGATAAAAGACAGCCACCTAAAGTAACTTGTATAATGAGCATTCTTTTACCTTTTTTTTCAAAGCAACAGCTGACAGGCCATAGCTATATTTTACATTAAAATTTGAAATCTTGGGGTACATCAGGAAGGAAAATATGAAATATAAATTTAACTTCTATTTTTCTTGTTGAATAATACTTCAATTTTCTAAGTATGTTGTTGGCCAAAGTCCAAAAAAACAATTTCACTGTGAAGATATTAGTTGCCAGCATAATTAAGAATATGTCCAATTGTGTCTTTAAAATTAATATTCTGTCTAGTCAAGTATTGTTATACATAAACATTAAAGGTATATCATTTCTTCTCCAACAGGGATGTTAACTTTTTTTCCCTAAAAGAAAACAAATGGCAGCAACATGCATTGAAACAAGAACCCATGTCTTAGTGCCATGGTCCTACCACAGTCAAGAATTCTTATCAAACATCAAGGGATGAAATGATTCCACTAAGGCAAGTATCTAAGTGGGAAAAATGCAAATAAAACACCAAGAGTTTACCAGAGCGGAGAGAAGTGTTGAGTAGGTCAGTAGACATATTTACTGTTATACAAATCTACATAAATGAGCCTAGATGGAGAAAGCATCTGTGGATTTGTTAAATTTGAAAACTCCAAGGAGAATAATAAATATAGAACAGGCAACATGAAAAAAAGCCAGTGAAGTTTGGCAGCCTACTGTGCTAAAAGCAGATGAATGCACAAAAATGGAACCTTATACAGCTGGCTTAAGAATAAAGAACCAAATGTAGAGCCAAATTTTCTAGTGCATTAAGAGCCCATATAGAATATGCAATAAAATGTTAAGTTCCTTTAATATTATAGAATGCATATAGTCAAGAAATTGAAATATTTAAGGTGATCCATCTTGGAGTCTAGAAAAGGATGATATGAAATGAATCATATTAGTTTTCTATTACTCATATATCTTCACTAAACCACAACTTCCTTCACCATTACTTTTCTATCCAGATATGATTGAAGTGTTATGTTATACTAAGAGTCCAGTATGAGCTACATAGAATGAAGATATTCATCTTCCTGTTCATCTTGATACACATTTTAAGAATAATATGGGATAATAATAATATAGTGCATTTCAATGGTTTGTTTTAAACTAACATAGTACATTCATTTACATGTTATATGTAGTCTCATTTTATAAATATTTGTAATTTAGTATATACTCAAATAATGTTTAAAGGACTACTTTAGTGAGTCTATCAGGCTGTGGTGTTCAATGAGAATACCCAATTTAGGATTATATATTTGAATGCTTGGTCTTCAGATGGTGAACTTTTTAGAAGAATTAGGTGGTGTGGTCCTTACTAGAGTAGCTATGTTGCTGGGGAGACCTTTAAGGTTTCATAAACCCACATCAGGTGCTCTCTCTCTCTCTCTCTCTCTCTCTCTCTCTCTCTCTCTCTCTCTCTTTGTATGTGTGTGTGTGTGTAGTCAAGTATTTTTAAACATAAATCTTAAAGTTATGTAATTTCTTCTCCAGCAGGGATGTTAACTTTATTTTCCTAAGAGAAAACAAATGGCACAAAAATGCATTGAAACAAGAACCCGTGTCTTAGTGCCATGGTCCTACCACAGTCAAGAATTCTTTTCAAACATCAAGGGATAAAATGATTTCACTAAGGCAAGTATCTAAGTGGGAAAAATGCAAATAAAACACCAAGAGTTTACYGTCTCTGCTTAGTGTCTGAGGATCAGGATGTAATGCTCTTAGTTACTGCTCCAGGGCCATACCTGCCAATACGCTGCCATGCTCCTCGCCATGTTGATAATGAACTAATCCTCTAACACTGTTTGGGAAGACCCCAAATGCATGCTTGATTCGATAAGAGATTGTCCTGACATCTCTTCACAGTAATAGAACAGGTTCACAGGGTGATGGAGAATTTTAAAATTTCAAGCATCATCAGAGGCTGTACAGATGAATGATTGATTAAAAACAGTTGTAATGGTCCTGGCTTCAGTTTCTATCACCTACATTAGACTGACAGGCATATATAGATCCAGTTTTAGGAAAATCTGCCATCTTCTTTTGACCTCTATGTGCATTGTACATACTTATGCACACAGGCAAAATAATATATATGAAATGACAAATACATATTTTAATATTTTTAAGAGTATTATCATTTTAAACCACTAAACTAACATTTCTCTTAGTTACGTACATCTCAAGAGCACTCTACTGGTTGGACCAGTGACTACAGAAATGTCATATCCCATTATACTAAAGCAAATTGAAATAGACACAGTCATGTATCATAGGTAGATTTTTTGACTCCATTACAATGGCAATGAGTTCATTAGGGACCACTTTCATAATTTACTTCTAATGGCAAATGTGGGAATAAACACAGTTATACATTGAGGCATGCATTTCCTAGTTGAAAGGTGTTCATTTTCACTTAGCAGCTAAATTTATGCTGCAGACAGGAATGCAGTAGATTCTAGACTAAACAGAACCTTGCCTGCCTTAGCTGAGAATTACTGACAAGTCATTCTAAAGGACTCTGAGAAAATCAAAGTATCTCACATAGTTATTGCATAATTATTCATCCTCTAAAGCACTGAAATGACTTGTAAAGCTCACAAGCCATAACCCTGTTTTACTCTGTTATTTTCACTGATACTACAGATTAAAATAGTTATTGCTTGGAGTCCCCACCTTCATTTTAAATATGATGCATGCAAACCATTGCAGTAAGTACCTCATTACATGTAAAATATGTTGACCAACTCAGTGAGCCTCAGAACTAAGTTTCTGTACTTTCTTTGAGTTATTATTATAGAAGATTTTCAATACTCTGTGGGTACTTCATGTCCTAAGACAAATGGTTGAAGGTGCTTCTGTGGGTACCTGTTTCCCATATCTGGAACCCAGAAACTGTCTTCCCTCTGCATCCCCTACTTTCCTCTATTACCCATTGACTATTACGAATTTCTACTGTCTTCAATTTCTTTCCTTGTTTGTCTTTTTAAATAATTTTCCCAAGGAAATGGAAATTATTTGTATACTTTTCAGTATGCTCTAACCTTTTGGGCAAAAAGTTCTTCCAATACCTTATCAAAATATCAAGAACATTGCTGTGGGATAATGCTTTTGTACACTGTAAAGATTTGTCACTTGTATTGGTTTAATAAAATATTGATTTGCCAGTAACCAGGAAGAAAGCATAGGTGGGGCAAGCAGACTAGAATTCTAGGAAGAGAAAAGCAGAAACACAGTCACCAGTGAGATGCAGAGGAAGCAAGATGAGAATGCCTAACTGATAAAAGGTACCAAGCTACATAGCTTACCATAGACGAGAATTATGGGTTAATTTAAGTGGTAAGAGCTAGTTATTAACAATTTTGAGCTAATAAACCAGACAGGTTATAATTAATATAAGCCTCTGTGTGTTTTTTGAGACGAATGGCTGCTAGACTGGGCAGGACAAACATTATCATTTACGGAACATACCAAGCATAGTGGTACATGCCTTTAATACCAGGAATTGGTAATCAAAAATAGGCAAATCTCTGTGAGATTGCAGTCACTCTGGTCTACATAATGAGTTACAGGACAGCCAAAGCTAAATAGTGAGACTCTCTCCAGAAAAAAAATAGTAATGATTGAAAATTTAAGAACATGAAAATATCTTTTTCCTCTTCTATTTCTTTTTCTTTCCTCTTCACCATTTTCTTCATTCTCCTATTATGAAATATTGTTCTTCTTTTCAAATTATTTATCTACATAATCATGAATTTCAACTCAAATTCAATATGTAATAATACTTAGTAAAATGATATTTTGTGATTTGCATAGTATCCTGGTATCCTGTCTCTTGTCAACACAGGAATTGGCAGCAACACTAATCTTTGTCATCTAAACATAGATGGAAAGCTTGTTTCTCACTATTTGATGTTACCATTTCCAAAATCAAACTTAACTAACTATTTTTAACAGTGCCATTGTTCTTTCTTCTAATAACTCATCTGTCTTTTGAAGCAAGCTGAAGACTGCCTAACCTACCTCTTACTCAGACTCCCTTCCCATAGTTTCCATCTAACACCAAACTTGGTCATTCTTTACTTTTTAAAATTGTAGCTGCCCTATTTGACTTACTCATTAAGTTTAATTGAGAGCAATTTATTCTTTCAAAACAAAATCTTTCTATCTCCAGTCATTATTGTCGTTGTAGAAAAATGCCTCCTTGTGCTATCATGAATACCAAAAGCCTATGATGTCTCTCAAATAACTAATGGAGAAACAAGTATTCAAATTTCACTGCAGCTTTTCTTTGTCAACCAATGTTAATCTTCTTCCTTTCATGTTATTTATATTTTTTCTATCACACGACACATACAGGCTCTTCTCTGCATTGCTTATCACTGGTAGTTCTTGCTTGTCTCCATCAGGTTCACTTTGTAATTTTTTCTTAATATTTTATTCATGGATATCATAGTTTGTTATGTAGAAAATATTTTGTAAGTATACCTTCTGTTTCTCAAATTCAATGATTCCATGACAGAAAAAACATTTATAACCCTTTTCATACACAAAACATAAGTTCTATAGTATTCCTGTGAACTGAGGAATGCTGAGTTATTGGTATAAAATATAGAGCACGTTTTTTGCTGTATGAAAGCTTTCATTATTTATAATGTGAAATATTAAGATGGTTAAATGGTGCAAAACAAAATAATCATGTTAAATTTCCTCAGTTTTTTCAGAGTCTTACAAAATGCAGGGGTGGCTGCGGTATCCTTAAGTAACCTGACTCCTCGGCAATGTGTTTATTATTTGCCTCATCTCTAGAAAGAACCCATCATAGCCTTGCTATTAACGTCTTCCTGCTCCCAGGGATGTAAGAGCCATCCTCCTGTGATCTGACAAGGGAAGGAAATCTGTACAGCTAGCTAAACAGAAGAAAACACACTCTCTGTCTTTAAAAAGCTTTCCAAATTTAAAAACAAACAAAACATTAGAAGTTTTATTTCTTCCTTTGCAATTTTTTCCTACAGATGATTTATATATTTTAACAAATTGAGGATGGAAAATTTACTTTTCATAAAGAACTAGTTCTGTTTATTTGTTTAAAAATGGGCTCAAAGATTTTGAGTACAGACTAAGAATAAATCCGGGCCCATGTTTCCCAACTGTTACAGTTTATTAAGGTTATGATAATTGTTATCAGCCTTTTCACACTGAAGTGCTGTATTTTATTGAGTGATCGTTGAAAGATTTTTGCAAATCTTTAAACTTCTTCATCATTATCCAAAAATCCTAGCATATAAAACATATGTGCTAGGAAATAGACTTGCAGGCTTTTGAAAAGAGAATGCACCTCCTAGTAACTTCTGACTTCCTGGAATCAATCTCTAATTTAGCATCATTCACAACATTCTATGCAGCAGCTCTTTCCTAAACTTGCTTTCTTACTTACAAGAAGATTCAAGGTCAGTAGTAATAAAACGAGGCAGTGAATATCAGGCTAATTCAGTGTGGGTTCAGCACAGTACACAATGTTATACAATAGTGAAAGTTGCGGTTGACTGCAGAATTGACGTGTTTAACTTCTTGAATTAACCTCATATGTGCAATTATCAAAGCATCACCAAAAATTCAGCTTTCAGAGCTTTCTTGAAAAAATCAGCAGGAACGCAAATTGCCCTTCTATTGTCTCCTATGAAATGTGTGATTCGAGCTACTGATTTTACAAAATTTGATTCTACTTTCCTCTGATAAAAGTCATGAAGATACAAATAGATATAAATGTCTGATACAATTAATATAGAATACTCTTAGCTACTTTTAATGAAATAATAATACTAGGAACACCTTAAATATAAAGTAAGTTGGTAATTTGAACTAGACTAATGGAACTTATTTACTATAACTTAGTTACAAGAACAGTATGCATTGTTAGCCTCTTAGCCTTCTCTCCACATTCAACACTAAAAGTTTTACATTTATTTTCTGTTTTTAAATAATTAAAATGTAGGATTGAACATACTGTAAATTAATTTCTTCAAATAGACACAATAAAATCTCTCAAAAAATATTTCTTTGCTCTTTCCTGAAAATATTAAGGAAAAATGTGGTATCACTATATATAATTCAGGATTGCCTCAAGCCCTAGCACCTTGCTCCTAGTCTTCCAAGTCCTAGGACTTTAGGCGCATGCCCCCATGTAACTATCAGAATAAAGTTACAATCATTTCTACTTTTAAAGTTTGACTATAAGAGGTTGCTGTTAATGATATTATAGAAAAATTCCCAATAAAATCTGTCTTCTTTTTACTGGAAAATTTTCCAATTATTAACAGAGTTAAGAGTTTAAATGAGAAGATTCACATAAAACTTTGTAAAAGTTGTTTTATATATATATAGCCAGTGATTTTGCAGGATTTCTACATCCACCTGTTTTAACTGAATATTGCTTGGGCTTTTAAAGTCTCAAAGCCCACCTTTACTGACACACTTCCTTCACAAAGGGCCTACGTACTCTGACTAGGCCACACCACCTATTCTTTTACAAATAGTGCCACTACCTGATGATTAAACATTCAAATATATGTGCCTACAGGGGCCATTCCTATTCAAACAACCACAGATAAATACAAGTCAAATGTTCATTATTAGATCTTGCTTTTCATTTTCAGTAAATTAAAAGACCATATTATTTCATTTACATTTGTTATCTCTGCAAATGTCCATACTTTATTAACATGTTTTCAGCACTTTAGTTATTGTAACTACTGATATATTTTTAAAATGGTGCCTTATATTTTCCTAGATTGCCTTCATCTCACTACGTCACTGAACATGACTCTTGCATTCTTTTACCAACTTTCCCAATTACAGGACTGTGATACCAAGCCTAGTTTCTGTGGGGCTTGGATTCAGTTCAAAGACTTTCTAAAAGTTAACAAAATATTCTACATACTGAACTGCATTTCTAAGACTTTATAATTAATTTCCTGATTCATTATAATTATTCCTCCATGTCCTTTACTGGCACACATATAGGATCAGAAATACATCTTCAGTTGTGCAATATGTCATAGAAATAAAATTTAATTTCATCTGTCTTCAGATAAACATAAATTAACAATGGAAATAATCTTCTCTATATTTTATTCTAGATAATTTCAGTATGTTTTGGAAAATATATTATACATAAAATATATTATTTCTAAATGTCTTCAAATATATGCGGTAATTTACTTTTCCCAATAAATATAAATGTTCTAGAGGATTTTGATTAATATATGGGAAAATATTTTAGATTTTAATCATTTTTCCGAGACAAAAAATTTCTTAGAAAATGTTAGTCACTATGAACAACAAAATATTTCAAAGCACCTCAAGCTCTGTAACTCTCTACTGTGGGATCACATATGGATATGAATTATAAACTTTAGTTTTGCATATAATCTACATGGCATGATTTAAATTGAATCACATATGTGAAACAACTCTGTACCTTTCAATTTGTGCATCCTCTACATTTGCAATGGCAATAACCAAAAGAGCTAGACAAGAAAAGTACCAGATTTTGTCTTTTATAATAGCAAAGATAAATCAGCAGAGGGTGGTTATAAAGATAAGAATCTTGGTCCAACAGTCAAAACCAGAGTTCCATATTTATTTATTGGCATTCAGTGAGATAGCCAAAAAGTTTCAAAAAGTTTCAAAAGTTTCATTTGAAACTTTAAGGTTTACTTTCTGCTCCTATCAGGCTAAGAAAGAAAGAATGTGGTTTCAAGCAGTTCTTGACATAGCATGTGGTCAATGAGTGTTATCTTCTTTTGTCACTGTTATTACTCAAGAACAGGATTTGCAGTCTGAATTTGCCTCACACTGTTTCACAAACTATGAGAAGATGACATAATTTACCTGAATATTGGTGTCCATCTTAGTGCAGAATTTTGTAAAGTTATAAATTCTGTAAATGGTAGGCAAATAAATTGAATGATTTAAACCATTTTACCCTGTTACTATATTAGTCAATAATTCAAAAATTTGCGAACTTACAAAATATCCTTATACAATGCTGTATTATATTACTTTGAGAAGAATTTGAAAGAACATAGTGTGAAAATATTTAATATCAAATTCACTAATAGGTCCCCTGGTGAGTGTTCAAATGATATATGGACATTTAGTCTGTCTCTTAAGCTCAGTGTGGAAGTTTCTTTTTTTTTCATAAGAATCTTCAAACAAATTCAGGTGGCCTTGTGACACTGATTAACCCTTCCACATGTCCATACCCCAGTATGCTATAGCACACCCCAGTCATACCTGAAAATATCCTGCAACCTTTGCTTCTGAGCTATTGGGTTTAATCTCAAATGGACTTGGTACCTAAAGCAGTAGTCTTCAACAAATTCTCCTTAGACGTTTAAAACACTTACTTGGCATATTTCCATGTGAGAAATCTTTCAGTGGACAACACACTTGAGAGCACCAAATTGGGCTTTCTCACAAAAGTCAAACAAAAGATTTTGCTTAAATACCCAAAACTAATTAAGATGAGTGTCTAAGATTTTTACTTTTTGTTTTAGTTAAACTGAGACTGAAACCACAGGTAGAGAAGATTGGATCAGTCAGAGAGAAAAATGAGTCATTTTTCTCATATATGTTAACAATGAATAGGAATCAATTTGACTCTGTACTCAAGTTGTATAAATTCTCACTGAACTACTTAACCAATGAGTCTCTGCAGTAATTTTAATAACTCCAAGAAAGAAATCTCTGTTCACAGAAAGGACTGATGAAATCACAGTGTTTAGGCTAATAGTTCATAGGCACTCCACATTCAATATGCAAATTATGAGCATCTATAGATATGATAACCAGGGATCGCTCAACAATAGTAGTAGTGAGCCCTTGAAAATAAAGTCATATTTATTGACATATGATAAACAATAATAATATCAGATAAAAGAAAAGAAAATAACTATTGATCGTAGAAGAAATAATTTGTTCTAAGAAATATCAGATTAGTTTATGGGATTCAGACTTAGCTCTTTCTTACCATTCAAAACCAAATTTGTGTATGTCCTGTATTTATTGCTATTGTGTACTGGTGCATATAAAGAAATATGTTTCTAGTCTACTATGATTATATGTAGTATTATAAATACTCACTGGAAATTAGTGTGGAGAATCCTTAAGAACTAAAATAAATCTGCATATGACCCAGCTATATCACTTTTTGACATTTGGCTACAGAACTTTACATGCTCCATGGATACTGTGTTGGGTCATGTTTATTACCACTCTATTTACAGTTGTAAGAAAATGAAGAAACTTGAATGTTTGTCAGCTGATAAACGTGTAATAAAAACATTGTATAGATATACTATGGAATATTGCTAGTCAATAAAGAAGAATAAAATCATAAAATTTTCAAGTAAATTTATGGAACTCAAAAATATTTTAATCAGTGAGATAACCTAGATCAAATCCAGAAATAAAGCAACATATGTTCTCTCTCATCTAATTCTGGCTTCAACACTTCAGATGTGGGTGTGGATGTGTGTGTGTGTATATATGCATATGAATATATAGATATGAATAAATAAAGGAAGGATTGTGTGTCTGGAGAGCAATAGAGATGAAAAAGAAGGTATGTATGTCTCAAGGGAAAAGGGGTGAAAGTAAAGGGGACTTTAATTAGGGAGGGAAAGTAGATAAATACAATAGAAGATGGGAGAAGGGTAAAATAACAGTAATGATATCTAAAAAAACGAATAAATCTATTAGGGGACTACTTAAAATAACCTTTAATTTAATACAGATAAGTTGTTGTATACACATACATGTAGAGATTGTAAGAATTTTTCCACGTACATATACAATGTTCCACAAATAGCCATAGACCATCTAACACAAACCCAAACCAAGAAGGGAAGTCTTCTTTTGGGATATGAGCAAGGCTATCTAAGATATCCCCACAAACATTATAAGCTATTGATGTTGCCCTTTGTTGCACCCCCTAGGGGTAGACAATAAGTCCTAATGGATACACTGACAATAGAACTTATACCAAAATCTTAGATACCGTTGCAGAAAAATTGGTGGGAAGAGTGTAAGAGTTAGAGAAACAGGAAGTTTACTGTGAGAATGTTTTTACTACAAATGTCAGAGAAGTTACACCCATGTCATCTCACCAACATGGCTGCATAAACAGGACTTAAATTTGAAAGACACCAATAGACATACTGAAGTGGAATATGTAAAGTCTAGGAGACCTCCTCCATAAACAAACAGCAAAGTCAATTAAAAACTGCTGAGATATATGGAAATAAATATTTCCAGGGAAGAGCACTCCACTTTATTTTCATAAACCAAGTTTATGAGAATCATCTGGAAGTTCATGAAAATAATCTCTGAAAAACATATACATAGAAGTAACATTATAAGGACTGAGCTGGTTGTAAGGTGTGTGTGTGTGTGTGTGTATGTGTGTGTGTGTGTGTGTGTGCAATTAAAGAGAAAGTGGTCATGAATTTGAAAAAGAGTAGGGATTTTTTTAGTACATAGGAGAGGCTGAAGGAGGAAATTGAAGAGGCCAATATAATTATATTTTAATCAGTAAAATTAAAATATTATAAAAAGTTATTGATTGTTCAAATTAATTGTAAATGTTTATGTAATATACAAACACAGTATGTCATAGAATATAGACAAAGGAAAAAAGACTTGTTAGGAAAGGAAAAAGATAAGAGGGATTAAGGAACAATTAGAAAGTTAAACTAAGAGACTAAATGATCTGAGATTTCCCTCTGTATGCTGTGAATATGTTTTTATTATCGTTTGTTAATAAAGAAGCTGTTTTGGGTCTATCGCAGGCAGAATGGGCAGGTGGGAAATCTGAACAGAGATATAAAGAAAAAGAAGGTGGAGTCAAGGATACACCATGCAACTGCCGAAGGAGACAGACGCTAGAAGTTTACATGGTAAGCCACAGCCTTGTGGGATATACAAGTTAATTTAAGATGTAAGAGTTAGTTAATATTAAGCCTAAGCTAATAGGCCAAACAGTGTTTTAATTAATATAGTTTCTATATAATTATTTGGGGTCAGGGAGGCCGGGAAATGAACAAACAGTCTGTGACTACAACTAAATGTGATTAAAATACAACATAAAAAGGTATGATAATATCATAACTAAATCAAGTGTCATGTACTATTAATATATGACATTAATATCTTAAAAATACTAAAATATATGTCATCCATGCATATCAACAAAACATGTGTATATAAATGTTATATATTTTCAATTAATAAAAGTAAAATATGTATGATTCTCATTTGGGAGCAATTTCTGCAAATTTCAGAAAATAGTTGGATATTTGCTTGAAATGGAGCACAAGCAATTCTTAGGTATTTTAAAATTGAGGAACCAGAATCTAGTACTAATGGAGAGAGAACAAGGAATACATTTGTCTGCAAGTAAATACTTGGTTAATAAGGATGATTTTTCTGCCTACTTACAAAGCCACTGCTTTCATTGCACAAGGCGAAATAATAACACATAAATTTAATTTCATGCCAGTCAATCAATTTTAATTTACAGTACATATACACGCATCCTAGAGAATAAAAGTTTGATTTTAAATCATTCAAATGTAAAAGTATAATAAATTGTTACATTTGTAAGTTTTCCTACTATATCACTCTGATCATCCAGGTCTTCAGTCCATGTTATACACTATAGATATGAAATTTAAGCAGTGGAGATAACTCCAAGGATGGTCATGAACATTCACTATTCCACCACTTTGTTAAATTCATTATGAGATGAAAGCCCATAATTTTTACAGGACAGCTTAACTTACATAGTTGGGAAATATTTGGAGCCTAGAATGGTTAAATACCCAATCTGGCTCTGTTTTCAGTTTTATATCATGCTACTTTCGAGATGTAAATGCCATGTCAGGATCCTGTCCCTTTAATTTATTGATGCCGAATTGTCATGCATTATATCTGGAAAAACTTTTTGGCTCTAAAAAAATAACAGAAAGATTGAATAAGCAATCCAAAATATTTCACAAGTTAAAAATCTTATAGAGACAAATGTGTGTTCTCTCACTCTTTCTTCCAGCAAAAACAGACAGGTGGTATATATAGACAAGAAAGCCTGGAGCTTGGCTTATTTCTGACTTGTGAGTTCTTGCTGCCAATTTCAATTCTGACAGTAGCATATTAAAAGATATTGGGCAAGCTATTGTTCTCTGTATGAGAATGTTCTCATTATACAAGGAAAGTAGTGAACACAAAGCTGGTAAGATTTGCACAATAGCTTCAGCAGTTGGCACTGGAGACTATTGTTTAGCAAACACTCTTCAAGCACAATTCTCCCTGCCCTTGGCTTTGCCACACTATCTATCCTTCTCATAGCAGTCTCCTCAAAACCCTCACCTCTGCTGTCACCGAGAAATCTGTTCTCTTTTGTTTTTCCAACTCACTGCAAGGAAACACAATTACTATGGCAACAGTGTTCTCCATTTTCCACCTTACTGTTTCTTTGATAACATTAATCCGTCATGTTAATTCTATTGACGTCAAATCTATGGATTTAGCACTCCACACTTTCTCTTCTTATATATTAAGTATTAAAATAAACTCTGGTTAGCTCTTAGTGTGAAAGTATTTTTGAATATGGAATATATATGGCATATATAATTAGTTAAGATGGGGTCACACAGGAAGAGGTTGTGGCTCAAATCAAAGAAACAGCTCCTAGAAAAAGGAAAATTCAGGCACAGACATAGGGAGAATGCAATACAAGGAATTCATATTCAAATAAGACAAGGAATGCCATAGACTGACATTAAACCATGAGAAGGCATAAGTGTAGTATAGAACGAATCTCCACAGACCTTAAAGAGAGATAAACAGCTACTGAGACCTTGCTATTAGAATTCTAAGTTACATCTCTTTTAGACAATAAATTTATGTTGTCTTAGCCACCATGTCAATAGTATGTTGGTAGAGAATGACTAGAAAACTAACTAAACAAAGAAGGCAGGAATAGATTGTCACTAAGTTTATCAAATTCGCATACATACAAAGATCTAGGTGTCAACCCCAGGCCTGAAAAATAGAATGATATTGGGTGACATATCGATGTGATTGTGGACATTCTTTTCTGGGTACCTAATAAAAAGAACCCATCCAGAAGAACATTAACATATGGGAGATGGGTCTGCCTAGAATAGCAAAAAGTCTTGGTTAATAAATCTCACCTTAGGAGACAATCAACCTCACTAGGATGTCACTTGGATAGTGATATAGGTATTAAAGATTCATTAATATAGGAGTCCAGAAAAACTTAGAAATGCCATTTAGGTTAATCGGGGCTCATTCTTTTATTCAACACAATTTACTTTCTCTTTTTGAAATCTTTGAATTCTCAATAAATTTTAAAATTTAGAAATTGGAGGATTCAAATGCCAAGATATGGGTGTGCTTAGATGTTATAGTAGCATCTATACTTATTGTCTCATGCAATATGATTATCTCTATGAATTGCTTATCAGAAACATTATTTGAAAGCATTGGATTATTATTTATTATTTTATCACTGCGAAATATTTTTAATTCAAAACTCATACACATCCTATTCTCTGAATTTCTTCCACATGGATCAGTTCTTAAACTCCATCATTCATGCCCTCATGTTTCACTTTTGTGAGTGATATCCTTTCATTTCAATAGCCTGTGTGTCTGAAAACATCCTTTCTCTATTACTTATAATAAGATACTTATTATATTCTTATATAAACTTCATGCACATGGTTTTCACACTGATGATCATTAAGCAATTTACTATCAAAATCATCGCTAAAAATGATTTCTAATAGAACAGGAATCAAATAACAACTCAGGTGAAACAAATCTTATTAAGTGTAACAATAATATGTGTTCATGTGCTAGGTATATGTCTGTGAATTGCTTATAGAAATGTGATTATTTCTGTGATTGTCTGTCTAATAAAACTAAATATGATTTGTTTTAACAATAGACTGAAATTTTGAAGGTACAAATTGTCTATGTCAATTCTAGTTTTAATATACTTCCCCCAGCATAGTTATATGGTCAGAATTCTGCTATGTCTACCACATAAAACTTCTACCCTTTAGTGAGTTAGATTGCTGGCTATTTCTTACCTACATCTTCTTGTTTTTACTTCTAAACATTTACTTAGTCTTTTCCTTCAGGCTGAAACTTGTATATAGTTCTGCTTCTATGTCACCATCTAACAAATTTTCACTGTCAAAACTCATTCACATATGTCATAATATTTATGCATTTCCTGCCGATATCCTACATCAAATGATGTTCCATATGTCACTCAACAACATGAGGCTATTTGGGGGTTTTCACCCAGAATTTCTCATATTCTGTCATTGCCAATGCTTTCACTGCACTTACCCTATCATGTGCACTTCATTAAAACACAAAGACCTTAGTTCAGTGTTACAAAGCCACTGAAGAGGTTTCTCAAAAACATTCACAGCAAGAAAGCAAATGTCATCATAGAGTTGGCCAATATATGTGCATGTTTATACATAGAAACTGGCAAGTTTTTATTTTGTATGCCAAATAACTGTAGAAATGCCTGACTCTGAATTAACTGAAAAAATGGGAAATGAAAGAAACAATACAAATACATTTCCCTGCTATATAAAAGTCTGAAAATAAAAGCTAGCACTCTTGTAGAAATCATTTCATCAACCAAAGAGATCATTTACAACTAGCACCCAAGCCTGAAAAAGCTAAAGAATATTTGCAATCAGGTGTTCAGCTTGTGGGTCTATTCTTCAAAACGAGAGACATTAGCATATAAAAGAAATATCCCTTAACAGGTTTCAGGTTTGAGCCCATATCTTCAATGTACTTAAGTACTAATAAGTGAGCATACCATTAAAATATTTCCATTCTGAGTTATTCTGCTGGGATTGGTTGTTCTTTATGTAACATGAAACAAGTGCATATCATATTATAACAAAGTAAAATTTAGTGCAAGCATACAGAAGATTAAGCTTCTTTGAAGAATTTAAAAATATTTAGAGTGTAAATAATAACACACTGAAATAGTAAAGTAGATAAATAGCAGACACAGAATGGAAGATAGATAAATACATGAAGATAGCTCTAAAATTGAGCTAAAATAGTTAATTATGAGCATCACTAATTAAGATAATAAAGATAATAAGATATGGAACTGAGCACAAATATCGTACCTCAAAACATTGCATAGACTCCAATACTCATTCCTGTAATCCCCTCAGGGAAGAAGGCAAGGTTAGAGGAGTATCTGGCGCCTCTGAGTACCTGCCTCAGTGCCCGCTCAGGGACCAGAAGAAAAGCTTACAGCAAGCACAGTACTTAGAAGAAAACATGAGAGCGAAATAAACTCTCCACTATGAACTTTGCTACTTCTGTTTCTTTATTGTTCTGTTTCTACTCTAATAATCCTGCCCTACTCCTAATTTATCCTAGCTTCTTCTATTCTAAAAACTCTTCTTCCGGAGCCTTGAAGCAATAAAAAAAAATCTCTTATTTGTCAGAAACACATTCCTAGAGCTATAAGGAGTTGAGCCATTTACCATTGCAACACAAGGGTCCAAACTTATAGGAGCAAATCCAAGACCAGATGGAGGGGGGCACAGTGCTCAATGACAACCTAGAGACACAGATTCATTGGTAGTAGAATGGCAAGTGAAGAATTGGCATGCTTGTATTTATAATCTTGGTTAGATGTCCACTGCTCTGACCTTGTATATGGTTGTGAGGTTTCTAACTTATGATCTGTTTACAGGAAGCCTTTAATATAATTTGAACCTGCACTGAGCTAATTGTGTACAGCTAGTCTGAGAAAAAAAATAAGGCCAACCGTTAAGTATGAACAGTCCTTGTGGGACAAATAGATTCAGTTATGAAACATGGCCCAGTGTTTTATACATACATATATGTATATATAAATACACTCATATATGTATATATACATAGTTTATACACACACATATAAAAAGTCATTCTCTTGATCATCAACAAAGAATGTGTGCCCAGTAGTTGTAATATTTTCATGCGATAAACACACAAATAGTGGAAAAACACCCAAAGCTATTCTAGGGAAGAAACGAAGTGTCACATGAGGGACATTACAGATACAGGCAACCGGTTTTCATAGTCAGTGGTCCTATAAGTCTTGCTAGTCAGGATTATCTCCATCAGAGTCTGGTGGGTCGATGTCTGAATTATCAATTGCTATATGCTGTATATTTTCATGACTTCTGACAGAGGAGTTCCCTAAATTTTAGATCAGGTTTCGGCAAAAGGATTACCATAAGCTTGATAGCTATGTGAGCTACATAGCAAACCCAGACAAGCTAGAAATACACACTGTGTCAAAAAAGAAACAAAGGAAAACATGACATGATCAAATATCCCCACAGCTAAAAGTTAATACCAGTTAAGGAAGAATTTCTTTCCACCTGCCACACTATGAAATCTCTCACACAATTTTATTTATTTTTATCATTTCCTTTTCTCATTGTAATCTCCCAACTCCATATTAAATTCAGGTTCTCTTTTTCTTTAATTATCTATATTTAGTCAGTTTCCTTTTGCTCACATATGAATTTGTTTAAGGCTGACCATTTGGAATTAACAACATGTCAGGGGTTTATCCTTATCTCAGAGTCCACTGATTGAGTACAATTCTTCCTCAAGGGGTAGGAACTTGTGAGATTCCTCCTATTTATGTTGGCTTCTAGTGTATCTTCACATTTTAAATCTCCAAGTTACACCTTGATGTAATGAAAACTTTAACATCATTTCCAAGGACCGTGAAGCAACCATTTATTTTATTCATCCATGATGCCTATCCAGAGCAAATATGGCACAAGAAGGCAAAAGGTCCAATAGTGGCACCGATACTTCAGGACTAACCAATTCTAACTGAATGTAAGACCCAGTCTACCAAAAGAAATTCATGCCTGGAACTGGAAACATTAATACCTACGCAGGACCAGTGAGTCCTGAATCCTAGAGGCGCACCTAAAACTACCACTTCACCACACTATCATAATCTCTATCTTCTAAATATGTACATTTATAGTTATGCTAAAGATGTGTATAGTTATCACACCTCATTCAGACAGATGCAGACCCTCACAGAAAAGTACAGCTAATCAAAATGCAGTTTGATTTCCAGTGCCGAGTAACAGACCTACAACGAAACTTCTTTATTTAAAGCTCAGGAATCAATGCGAAAGATAGTTCAGAATGTGCCCGATTTAAAGGATCAGGGAGTTTGCTGTAAGACTGTGTCTCCTAGTAATTTCAGAAGCTGCATCCATAAAGTCTCATGGACATGACCACATAAACACAAACGGAACAAGGATGACATCAATGAAAATGCCAAACTAGATAGAAGCCCAAGAGACCTTAAATCTACGCAAAGAACAGGATGCAACTGAGAAAAGCTGGAAATGGGAGAGCTGGTCTTCTTCAGAAAAAGAGTATGGCAATTGGTTTTCTGGTGCCAAATGATCATCCTAAAAAAACCTACATTCAAGTAACATGCAGAATCCACCAGTTTCTTTAAGAGGCTATAGCTTTGAAAGAGCTAGGGACAGGTAGATAAGAGGGCTTTGAATGAAAAGTGTGAAATGTAGTCAGTAAACTGTAATCGCAAAAAATAAAACGGAGCAAAAATACCCTGACGGACTGTGATTTTGGATCTATATTGAAGAGCATTTAATATTCATGTTGTAGATCCTGTACCTTAGATGGATACCAAGCAGACAAGTGTCAGCTGCAAACACTTACAATCTCAGTTTGAGATATTCTAATTCCCCTTTTGGTGTCTGCAGGTTATTATGCAGTAGTATATATGAAGTCACATGGGTTAACATTACCTATCCAAAATTACGCATAAGTTTAAAAAATAGTTGATTAGTATAAAATGTTAGTGGATCAATCAAGAAAAATAGAGGTATATAAATCTAACCAAAATTACTTTCTCATTAAAAAAAATCTGAACCTAAGAGTAGAGCAGAGCAGAGTCACCTATGAAACAGTTCTTGTACTATATAATTTTAAATGTACACTTCAAAAGTATTAAATTTCTACAATTTTATCTCATCTTATGAAATGAAATTTTATAATTAAATTCAACCTCAAAACAAATTGTAGATAGCATAACTGTGTAAAGAAAAAGTTTTATTAAATGAAATTATAATGGAAGAGAAGCCTAAGGCATAAACATTATAACTTCAAATGTAAAGTTTTAAGATTTTTTTGTCTTGTAACTTAAATAACACAGAACAACACTATGACTATGTTGTAATGGTTGTTTTATCTGATGTACATTCATGTAATGGGCCTTCATTTTGTTGTCATTTTTAATGAACAACATTATGATAAATGGAAGAAAGGAGTTCATGTAAGAATGTAATTTTGTCTAGACATACTGTGAAGTGCATGGATAATGTCTCATTTAAATAAAACCATGATGTCATATTTTGATTTATGCCTAAAATTCCTTTTTGAGGACAGAAGGCACAGAGTAGGTCACAAATTTAATAGAATACGCCTGATTCAGTAAGTATGATAAAAAAACATACTCAGGAATTATATTCAACAAAAGATAATATTTTATAATATATAAGTTGCAATTCAATATTTAGAAGGGAATTTTTTAAAGTATTTTATCATTTAGGAGTAAATAATTGTTTCTGATCTTGGGACAAATATTGCTATCAATTTGCTTCAGCAAGCTTAAAGAATCATCATATTATATGACTTTAGAGTCCTGCCATAAAGACCTAATCTAAGAAGTCTGAGTAAACATACTCCCATCATAATTGTGTTTGGCTATTTTGACATACTCCTCTGATAGGCACTGATGTGGCTTTATATTGCTCAAAAGGATCATAATCCAGATAAGTGTCAGGCAAATGAAATATAATCAGCTCATAATTAAATGAATAGCATATTTAAAGAAAGCAGTAATGCTTAAGGTTACTAGAGTGAGCTAAAGAGTATAATAAAATTTGACAAAACAATGTAGGCAACAGCCTAAAAGATAGGCAAAAATTTTTTCACATTGTCAAGAGACTTCAGAGAACAAAGAGGAAAAGACAGGAACAAAAATTGCTTCTCAGTTTGTAAAGCTGGGACTGTGGTTCATTTAGATGTGTGTCCAGCAGATGATTGAAATTCAGCAACATATTTTTATAGATTTTTTTGTCTATTCACAGATTATTGTAGTTTGTACCTTTGAAACTAGGAAAATAAATTGCAATAATTTCTTCCTTGTGGTGGTTTGAATAAGAATGGCCCCTATAATTTCATTTATTTAATTCTTAGGAAATGGCATTATTTGAAAGATCAGAAGGTGTGATAATTTTAGAGTAGATGTGCCCTGCTGGAGGAAATGTGTCACTAGGAGTGGGCTTTGATGATTCAAAAAACCATCCAGGCCCAATGTCTCTCTCTTCCTGCTGCCGGTGGATCTGGATGTAGAACTCTCAGTTACTTCTCTAGCACCATGTCTACCTGCATGCTGACATAATCCCTGTCATGATGACTATGGACTAAAATATGGAAAATGTAAGAAAACCCCAATTGAATGCTATCCTTTATAAGAGCTGCTGTGGTCATTTGTAACTCTTCAGAACAGTAGGACACTGATACAGTTCAGAGATAAGTGAATTGTGTGGAAAATAAAAAGCTAACTATTGAGCAGTGCAGATAGTGAAGGCCTGGGTTGTCAAGTTTCACAGGGAAGATCTCAGAGTCTGTTAAAGACTCTTTAGTCCATTCAATATTTTGAACTAAGAATCTCTGGTGATTGGTCTGCTGAAACTGAAGAGTTAGCTGTGATTTAGAAGAGACCAGTAGCATTAAAGGAATTTTTTTTTCTTTATTGAGACAATTGATGCTGGTTAGTTGGAGCTGGGAAATTGGTGATGAGAAAGATGATCATCAACATTAAGGATCATAATTCCTGGCATGTTTCCTAAGGTCAGCACACACATCTTGTATTCCAGAATAAACCACAGCTATATCTCATGATTACAGTATACATAGTAGTGTAAGAATTACTAGGTTGTACTGGTCTTGACAGAACAAGGTGATCATGGAAGACTGCTGAGACTTGGCAGGGTTAGAATCTCTAAAGAAGACATGGGAGAGTCCATTGGTGAAGTTATACCCTTAGCTGTAGCAGAAGACCTAGAATTAAATTGCCTAATGCAATGATAAATGCTGGGAGATATTTGTCAAAGCATAAACAGTTGCCCTATTTCTGGTTATTGATGTCTAATTGTAAGTACTGAAAGAAGATAACAAATTCTGTCCACTGAGATCAAGGTACTTAGTATAGACAGTGTTAATTAGAGTGTCTCTAATAAACATAATAATGAATATACAAAATTATATAATTCATCTTTCATATAGTGCAGCTTAAGCACATCATTTTATTTTTGTCTCTTTTCTTTAATTCTTACTCCAGTTCTTCTCAAATTTGATTCTCATTTACTTGATGCTTCCTAAATTATCATTCATTCCCATGTTTCCATGAATCTAATGTGTACAACTGAAAGCTCCTCTTGGGTCTTATCCAGTAGGTGCTGGACACTGAGTTTTTAATCAAAGGAGCTTGAATTTATACCTCATTAGCTCAAAAGGTAAGAAAAGTGTTTTGCACAGCCTAAAAGAGTCTGAGTGAGACAAGGCAATGGGAGGAGATAATAGTTGACAAAAGAGCTTAAAGTTTTCCAGGCTTGTAGGTTAGAATAAGCACCAAACTGTCAAAACTGGCTGAACCCATTGTTTTCTGGTTTCTTCCGACTTTCAGGGGGTGGCAAAGATAAATGGTGCAGTGTTTGGTGAAGTTGTAAACTGAGAAGAGAATCTCAGAGAAATTCAAAGTTGGAAGCAACTTTGGTAAAGAAGTTATAAGCTGTAAGAGTGAAGAATTAGTTGTAGCAACATTGGAATTTGGACTGATATATAGGGCATTGTATTCTAATCATTGTATTGTGTATTTTGAAAAATAACATTTAAAGTAAATATGAATTTTTCAGTTATCAAAAATTAGAAGAAATACTTTGAGAAGTCTATAGTCTGTTCAAATTTGTCATCTTTGCATTTGCTAGCCATTCCCTACAACTCCTTTGCTGAACTACTTGACATTAACTTAGTGTCCCTAACAAGGTCCTGAGTCCTAAGAGCATTGGTACCATTCTGGAGATACAACAAGGTTAAATTCTTCCACTTAGTAACATATATAGCTTGACATTTCCTTCCCTTGGAAAGACTAATTCTTCATTATATATATTTACATGGGAAGTTTTACCATCTTCTGAAGTCTTTCTTAATGTTTGTGGGGTATTTAGTTTTCATTGCAGAGGTCTTTCAGCTCTTTTGTTATGTTTATTTCTAGACAGTTCTTTATTCTAGACTACTGTGAATAGGAATATTTCCATGACCTGATTCTTTGCATAGATCTATTGTTAGGCAGAAAACCCACTAAATTTTAAAACTGTCAGTATCCTGCCATTTTTGTCAAAATGTTGATTATTTCTAGAAGATTTTAAGATGGAAATTCTTGCCAGGTGGTGGTAGCACATGCTTGTAATCACAGCACTTAGGAGGCAGAGGCTGGCAGATCACTGTGAGTTTGAGGACAGCCTGGTCTACAGAAACTTCCAGGACAGCCAAAGTCACACAGAGAAACTAATATGACTTCTTTTTCTTCTTATGTCCCTTTAATTGTCATGTGTTGCTTTATTTCTCTGACTAGTACCTCAAGTATTATGCCAAAAATTAGTGGGGTAGTAGACATGTCTCTCTCGTTCTGATTTGAATGGGAATGTTGTATGAAAGAAAAGTCCTGAAGTAAGCAGGACTAAAGGAAATACACTTCAGAAAATAGAGGATACATATAATAAACCTATAGCCAACATTACTTTAAGTTTCTAAAGTATGAATTTAAAAATACATTAATATTTGATAAATTAAAAGATGGAATATTATTTTCTGAGCGTGAATTGAGAAGTGCCTTGCTTCTGATATGGTGACTCGTAGATTAAACAGTGCAAAATGTTAGCAGCATAACCAGCAAATATGAATTGTGGGTCAATGTCTGGAATCTGGTAACAATCATGGATATTCTCAAATATTCTCAAATAAGATTTGTACCTCAAAATTTATTGAAAGTCTCCATATATCATTTCACATCTCTATTTTATTAGTTTTTGTTCTATGAATATAGTACATTTACATTGAAAGTTAGGTTAATTGAGTTCTTTTGAGTTAAAGATTATTGTCCTACATTTCTTTGCAATCCATTATTTAATATAATGTTTAGTAGAAAATAGATGATTAGTTTAGTAGAATTTCTGCTAAATAATATTTAGTAGATAATAAAAAATTGTAGACAATAGTAGTGAATAATGATTAAATTTTACTTGTGTTCATAATTTATAGAATTTATAACAGGTATTTTAAATACACAATTCAATGCACAGAAACAGAAATAAATATTCAAACAATTTAAATATTATTGTATATCACTGACTAATCATGTAATTTATTACAAAAGCTGTTCCACTACAACCACATATTTTATTTTTATTAATACTTTGATAATCTCATGCAATATATTTTCATCATGTTGAAGACCAAATTCTTCGACTAAATATTCTAGATTCCTTCATGTTACCAACCCAAATTATAGTCATTTTTTTCTTAAATAATGTGTTGTCTCGAATTGTTTATGTACACCTACATGTGGAACATACACTGGAGAATTGCCAATTTATTCAGAGATACCCTTAGAGAAAAATATTCTTCTCTCTTCCAAAATCTCCCATTTATCTATAGCTCCTCAGAGGTGGTGTTCATTAACTCCTTCCCACTTCGTACTGGAATGTTTACTAGCTTAACTTTGGGCAAATCTTGTGAAGTCGATCACAGACACACTGAGTTCATGGGTACAGTTGTCTAATCATGTTCAGAAGACATTATTTCACTATTTTACTGCCCAACTTCTGAATTTTGCAATTTTTCTGGCTTTTCTTCCATGATGATATCTCAACATTGGAGAGAGAAGAACTCTTTGACATTTGTTCCTCTGTACTTTCGTTAGTTTTGAATTTCTGTGTTAACCTTTACTGCACAAAGAAACATCTTTTAAAAGGTCTGAGAATTGGACTTATCCATTCTTATAGAGACACTACTTTAGAGTGCAGTTTGATGCTATGTCCTTTTACCAGAATAATAGTAATAAGCTTACCCCTGCCTCCCATGAGCTTTTGGAAAAGGCCTTAAATGAAATCAGAGAGCAGTTGGCTATCCCCATAACATTCCTGTCAGTAATAAACCCATGGACACGTCTCGCCATGCTTGTTATTGGAGTTCATAGAGTTCACAGATGAATGAGACTGTTGATGAATTTTCCCTCAGGAACTTCCAATGCTATGAAATTTAGCCAGCAAGAGGTAAATTGTTGGTCAGTACCAGATTGATTTCTTCATGTTCTGTAACAGATGTGTCAGTTTCTTCATCAAAAATCTCACCAGCAAATATAATTAATTAGTTAACTTCTTGGACAACCAAGAAAAATCTTTTGGGGTACCTCCAGAACCAAAAGCCTTGAATGGAGGTATCACACAAGAATGGAAACCAACTCCTTCATGGGTAAGCATGAGCTTTTGTATAGGGTAACTTTACTTGAACTCTTTATATGAAAAAAGTATATATGGAATTGATAAAAATAGATTTTTAAATGACTTTTTTGAAACATCTTTGCTGTTTTGTATTCCTTTCTGAATCCCCAGGACTGCCCCACCCTGCCATTCATTTCTTCACTTAAACTTCTGTCATCATAATTTCTCTTCTTTCCTTTAATATCATTGTCTTCTATTTTCCTCAAGTTTATAAGTTCTTTCTATAATTTTCCCGCCAGCATTTCCTTCATAGTTTCCTGGGTTCTACTGGTACTTTAAATTAAAGAAACTAATCTACAGTTTGTATGCTCCCAGTAAAAATCAATGATCCACTTTTGAGCGCACACATATACTCATGAGTGCAAATATTGTGCAGTAGCTTGTGGGAGTTACTTGTTCCTTTCCACTTTGTGGGTCCTAGGCATCAAACTCAACCAGTTTTGGTGGCATGTGTTTTTACTATTTAGTCAACTTGTGAGACCTCAGGCAAATATATGAATTTCAGAGTTTCATGTTAGGCTATTTCTATTAACATTAGTGAGTTCTTCCAGCCCTCAATGATGCCCTATCACCAATAGGATTCTATTTATCTTCATCAAAGCTAATTTATATGCAAAATTTTGCTCATATGGATACTTTCTTCAACACAGGATCAATAACCAAGATATATTCTATCTGCATAAACAATCTGGTGATAGATTAAGTGTTAAGAATACACGATTATTGATAAAGGCCTCATTGTCCTCAAAAAGAGAACTACTTAGTAACTGTGGGTGTGAAGAACCAGAAAAATCAGGAACACATGAGTAACTACACCTATGCCTTTAGTTTTCATATTGTAAGAAGATTTATTGATGAATCTAACTTTGGAATTTATGTCTTAAAAGGTAAAGAGGTGTCATTGTTATGAAAATTCACACTTTAACACTCCCAGTAAAAATTAATGATCATTACCAGATTAGATCTTAGTCTCATTTTATATGGAATAAATAAATAATTTATTTGTGAGTTATTTACTTTCATGAAAGAGGAAAGTTTATGGGAAGTCTCAGTTAAAAAGCTTTGCACTAAGCATGACCTTAATTTGAGCATTTCCCAGCAAGACTCTCTATTGCCCTTGAGCAGTCAAGTCTCTTTCACTTAAACATTATTCTTGTAACTTAATATATGTAGGGATGAAAAGTAACCTAAATAAAAGCTTGTCTGGCTTTTTTTACCCAATGGGTGAATGAGGCTACTTTGAATCAGCTTTCTAAAATACTTTGTCCAGATACTTATGACACACATTTACAAAATCTAGTTTCACTAATTAAATATTTTTAGAAGACAAATTTTAATGGAAGAGAAGCAGATATTGTTACCATGTAACTATGTAAATGGATATTCTTTGGGTTGTATAGTTTTAGAGAAAAAAAAGACAGATTATCATTCTACTTTGTAGAACTAAGGACAAAGACTTATAAAGGTATAGCTTAAGTATACCTTTATAAGCTGTCTTAAATGACTTTAAACATGTGTCTTCCCTAATAAATCCAAACAAATTTTCAATATTTTCTCTCAGAGTTGTTCATTCATTATCAATATATTTCTGCTTGACATATGAATAATCAGAATTCAGGTGAGATTCAGCCAATAAAAAAATCTAATAATATCAAAACCAAAATAGTTCAATAGTTTCAAGATATCCAAACTTGTTTTCTTCTTAGAAAATGCTTTAAATATTTTCCAAAAAGAGGGATGACTAAACTGAGATGTTCTTTTCAGATGGAGCAATATTATTTTAAATGTCATTCATAGATAGATTCAGGGAACAACTGACAAAGTGTGCTGTGTCATTGAAATGTAATCAAGAGATAGTGACTTCATATAGAGAAAAACAGGAAATGCAAAGAATCTTTTCTGCCTACTTATGTTGGCATACATGTACAAATACATGATGCATGGGTATTTTATAAATTATGTGTCATTTTCCATAATTAATATTCAATAATAATACTGAAAATCTATTATAATTCATAATCATATGAAGAAATATAAACTTTAAGTAACATGTGAAATTAAAATAAGATACATAATAAGTTATACACTGAATTTGAATTGTAAGTTTTATGCAAAGGGTATCTATTTACCAGACACATTGATTTTTATATGCGGTTTGAAACTATGAAGTACTGTGCAAGAGTTGAATGGTGTGTTATTTCCCTGGAAAGATGGGTAGATATGGGTCAAGCGATTCCTCCTTGAGGATTTCCTGCTGAAAATCAACTACACTCAGTTAATTTTATGAGCAATAAATAGCACATACATTCAAATTGCATGTGAAGCCCCACATTCACATTCTTTTGTCACTGAGACAACGGTGTGCTGATTCTTCTTTGGTAAAGTTTTAGACAACAAAATAACTCAAGCATTCTTCAAAAGAACCTGAAAAATAGGAAGAGAAAACCAGTGGTGAATTGAACAAAATTTAACATAAAAGTAACAAAGAGTCTCTTGGAAAAAAAGAATCAAATTATATAGTTATAAAGAATATATTTTTGAAATACATCTCAGGAAACTCAACAAAAACTATAATAATCACAAAAAAGTTAGACGTGCTGTTTTTTCTGGTAATATGCCAAACTACAGATGTTTGCTACATAACTAGGTGTGATATCCCACTCCTGAATTCAGATCCTTGGCAATGACCTTGGACAGAATGAGTTTATGAACACTGAAGATTTAAATATACCTAAGTATAATTGAAGTTTTCTGTTTTTGTAGAGAATTACTACCAAGAGCTATTTTCTACTATATACAATTTTAGTATAATTTTGTACCAAACATGCGCCAAACATTTGCACATATGTATCATGGTCATTTAAGTAAAAGGAGTGTAAGATTAGTATCAACTCTGAATTTTCACAGGCTCCAAATTCATATAGGAGAGCAGCCCACAGTCACATGTGTGAAGGTTATTGGCCTCTGAGCATGTTCATAAATGATAATCTTTGATGTTTAAATACCCATTTTAACTGTTAACCAAAATACATTAGTATCAAAAGACAGGGCAATGATATGACATATTGTAGTAAGGCCGCTAGTTAGTTTCCAGCTGCTCAGCAGCTCAAACCCAAAGTAATCATATAGAAACCATATTTAAATCACTGCTTGGCCAATTAGCTTCTTATTTGCTAACTCTTACAGCTTAATTTAACCCATCTCCATTAATCTGTGAATCACCATGACGTTGTGGTGTCTGTCTCCAGCGGCTGCTCCATGGCTTCTCTTGCCCACCTCCTTCTTTCTCCCAGCATTCAGTTTAGTTTCCCCTGCTTACGTCCGATGTGCAGGCTGAAGACAGTTTCTTTATTAACCAACGGTATTCATAACATACAGAGGGGAATCCCACATCAATGACATCACAAAATACTTGGACCTGTGGCTTTGGAAATTAATTTTTTGAGGTATGTGGAGGACTTTTGGAAATCAGAAGAGTAAAGCCTATGTATACTGCAAACAGAACTAAATAGACAAAATATCAAGCGTAACATGTAGAGTAGAGGCACAACTAATGAGGTTTTGCAGGGGAATAGTACTTTAACAGAACTGAACTAGTAGACTTCATGTCTCTTGTAAATAATCGCCATGTGTTCTTTAGTAATATGGAATTTAGTGGATAGATAATAAATTTTTTCACAAAAGAACTTTCATGATAGAGAATAACCATTAAAACCTAACTAATTTAGAATACGAACACCACTCTTTTAATGCACTTGGGCTCAGTATATTATTAAGGATGTGGCATAAGCCAGGAGCCTTGAAAAGACAAATGATCCATTGCAATAAAGATTTACAAGTACAGATGTATGGAATAAAGGTTATGCTGTGTGACTCACAGTGTCAACCTACAGCTGCTATGTCAAGAATTATTGTTCTTTTGTTATATGTTAATTTGTTTTTGTTTTCTTTATTGATTCCTTGTGGATTGCACACCATGAATCCTGTTTTGTGGGGGAGGTTGCAAAGGCAGAGGGCAGATATGATGGGATGAGGAGACCTAACAGGATGCATGGTATGAAATCCATAAAGAATCTACAAAGAAGTCTGAAATATTTTTTCTTTCTCACATAATATATACTGGTTAGTTTCCCATTCCTCTACTCCTCTCAGTTCTTTCCCACATCCCTATCCATCCCCATTCTGTCTTCTATTTGAAAATGAACATTCTTCTAAGGGATTATAATAATAAAATACAATATGATCAAATAAAACTAGCACATGAGAAGGAGACAAAACAAAACAGAGAGAAAAGATCCCAAGAGAAAACAACAAAAAAGCAGAGATCCACTCATTTGCACACTCAGAAATCCCATTATAAAAACACTAAACAGGAAGCCATAATATATATGCAGATGACCTGTAGGGCAGAAAGAGAGAAGAAAGCAAACATGAACAAAATAAAATTAAAATTAGAAAGAAGAAAGAAAAAGACATGACAAGTTTATTCTCTGTTGGCATCTACTGCTGGGCAGCGGCCTATTCTGAAGAGTAGATTGTTTCTCCAGGGAGGCTCCATTGGAGGAAACTGAATTTTTATTAGCAAGGGTTTATCAATTGGAGATAGCTTGTAGGTTAGGGATGGGGCATGTGTGCTCTTCTCCTTTTAGGATCCCAGCTGCTGCAAACCCCTGCAGACCCTGTGCATGCTGTCACATGTAGAAATGTGTTTATACTTTTGTCAATCATAGTTTAGAGGACCTTATTTTTTTTTAGTTGTCCATTCTCCCTTGTTTTAGACTCTGTCTGTCCCCATTTTGACAGGGTTCCCTGATCCCTGAGAAGAATGACCTGATGGAGATATCCCTATCAGGCCTGAGTGTCTCTCATCCTCAGAATCATATCTTGCTGTGGGTCTCTGTGTATGTTTCCACTTGATGTAGGAGGAAGCTTCTCTGATGATGATTGACTAGGCACTTATTTACAAGTATAGCAGAACATAATTAGGAGTTGTTTCATTACTGCATTTTTACTGTATTTGGTTTTGCTGTGAGATCCTGACCTATCTAGACTCAGGGACTTGGTCACCCAAGCAGTATTTTATGGGTTCCATCTCATGGAGCAGACCCTAAGTAAAATCAGATATTGGTTGATTACTCTCACAAGTTTCATGTCAAAATTGATTATCATAACTTTCTGACAGGACACCATTACAGATCAAAGGATTTGAAGCTGGAATGGTGTTTACATTTCTCCTTCGGAAGCATGCGATGTACCTTCCTGCGCCAAGAGAAGAACACATGGGCATGAATGCTCCATATAGGCACAGGCTCAACTTCTGCATGTACAATAACTTATGTAGGGATTATTTTCAGCAAATAGGGATTTGTCATCAGCTTATGGAGCACAACTTCCGGTCTCAGAAACAGATTTGGTTGTTTAAGGATTCCCATGCATGGTAGTTAAAATAAAAATGGCTCCTTATAGGCTCATAGCAAGTGGCACAATTGGGAGGTGAGCCTTCTTGTAGTAGATGTAGACTAGTTTGATGAGTGTGTCATGGCGGAGGAGTGGGGCTTTGAGGTTTCAGAAGCTCAAGCCAGACGCAGTGTCTCTTTCTCGCTTCTTGCAAATCTGAATATAAAACTCATGACTTCCTCTTCTGTAACATGTCTGCCTGTGTGCTGCCATACTTCCCACCAATATGATAATGAACTAAACCTCTGAATTGTAAGCCAATCTCAGTTAAATGTTTTCCATAAAAAGTGTTGGCATGGGTGTGGTGTCTCTTCATTACAATAGAAATCCTAAGACAACAGGGGAACCTCTGGCCAACAACTCAATTAAATGCAACCCAGTCCAGGCACTGGAAGCTTCATTTGATGACAAGAGACAGCAAGTTGGTGTTCTGTTCTCTACATTATTAGAAAATGTCATTTAGATCATATATGTATATTAATATGTATTAATAATATTACTATATTTTGTATTAGGTTTCCATACTATCCTTGTCTTTCTTGGTATTTCTTTTTTCTTTTCTGATTCCCTCTCACCATTTGATCCTTGCTATTTAACCTCTACCCATTCCCTAGTCCTGTGCTCTATATGTAACCTCTGTGATTCTATGGATTATAGCTTATCATTGACTTAACAGCTAATATCCACACATTTGTTTTTCTGTGTCTATGTTACCTCACTTAGGGTGATTTTTCTTTGGCCAATTCCATCTATTTACTTGTAAATTTCATGATTTCCTTTTTATTTAGTAGCTGAGTAATACCCCATTATATAAATGTATCACATCTTCTTTGTCCACTTTTCTGTTGATGTAACGTAATTTCTTTCAAATTTATAGTTACTTTGAATAGAACTGCAATGAGCTTGGCTGTGCAAGAGTCTCTGTGGTAGGATGAAGCACTCTTTGGATTTCTGTTCAAGAGTGGTATAGATGAATATTGAGGTACAATGGTTCTAGTTTCCTCATAAACTGCCACACAGATTTCAGTAATGTCTCTACAAGTTTGTACATTACCAGGAATGGATGAGAGTTCCCCTTCATCTACATCCTCACCAGCATGAGCTATCACTTGTGTTACTGATCTTTGATATTAAGGGGTTAAGATGAAATCTCAAAGTAGTTTTGATTTGCATTTTCTTAACGGGTATGGACATTGAACTTATCTTTAATTGTTTCTCAGTAACTTGAGTTTCATCTTTTGAGAATTTTCTGTTTAATTCTGTATCTCATTTTTTTATACTTTTTTATTAAAAATTTCCACCTCCTCCCATTTCCCTCC
>LOEQ01006042.1:160172-175334 GCA_001685075.1 Bramus lutescens
ATATATATATATATATATGTGCATAGACATCTCTGTCTTCAGTATAGTTACATTAGTCAACCATTCCATTTTTGTGTCAATACAATGCTACTTTTTATCACTTCAGCCCTGAAATACAACTTAAAATCAGTGATGGTGATACCTCCTTCTCTTCTTTTATTTTTTAGGAGTCTTTAAGCTATCCTATTGTTTTGCTGGTTCCATATGAAACTGAAGATTCTTATTTCAAGAGTATGTTGGACTTTTTATGGAGATTGTTATAAAATTTTAGATTGCTTTTGATAAGACATTCAGTTTTACTATTTTAATTCCACTCTCCCTTGAGAATGAGAGATAATTCCATATTCTGATATCTTCTTGTTTTCTTCAGGGATTTGAAGTTTTTTTTTTAAATCAAATATATCACTTGCTTGGTTAGAATTACCCCCCAAGATATTTTATATTATTTGGGGATACTGTGAAGGTGTTATTTCTCTTATTTCTTTTTCACTCCATTTGTCATTTTTATATAAGAGGGCTATTAAATTTTGCATGCTAATTTTGTATCCAAAATTTTGTATACTTTGTTGAAGGTGTTTATTTACAGCAACAGTTTCGAGAGGAATTTTAGGATCATTTATCATCTGCATGAAAATATACTTCCAATTTGTATCCTCATGATCTCCTTCACTTGTCTTATTGTTTTACCCATAATTGCAAGTACTAAATTTAATATGTATAGAGAGAATGGACAACCTTGATTTGCTCATGATTTTAGCAGAGTTGCTTTGAGTTTCTTTCCATTTAATTTGGCACTGGTTGTGGGTTTTCTGTAACTTGTTTTTATTAGTGAAGGTATGTATGTCCTTTTTATCTCTAATATCTCTATGACTTTTATCATGAAATAGTTTTGAATTTTTTAAAAGCTTTTTTTGTATCTCATGAGATAATCATGTGTTTTTGCCTTTCAGTTTGTTTATATAGTACATTGCATTTATCAATTTATATATGATGAACCATTCCTACATCTCTAGAATGAAGCATGCTTGATAAAGGCAAACAATCTTTTGAATGTGCTATTAAATTCAGTCTCTGAGTACTTTATTAAGAATCTTGCATCTATGTTCATAAAGGAAAGATGTCTGTAATTCTCTTTATTTGTTAGGTCTTCATATGATTTGGGTATCAGTTTAATTGTGGCCTCATAAAACAATATAGGCAATGTTCCTTCTGTTCATATTTTGTAAAATGATTTGAGGAGTATTAGCATTAATTCTTCTCTACTAAAACCACCTGGCCCTGGCCCTTTATTATTTGAAAGACTTAGTAAATGATTCTATTTTTTCTGGGGTTATAGGTATTTTTAAATTGCCTGCATTATCCTGATTTAATCTTGGTAAGTAATATGTGTTGAAACCTTTAGCTATTTCTTTTATGTCTTCCAATTTGGCAGTGAATATGTTTAAAGTATGTCCTCAGGATTCTTTAGATTTCCTCAGTCTCTGCTGTATTTCTATTGTCATATGGAATTTTGTTAATTTGGATATTCTCTCACCATCTTTTTTAGTTAGAATTCTTATTGCTGGGAAGAGACACCAAGACCATAGTAACTCTAATAAACATTTAATTTTAACTGGTTTACATTTTAGACTCCATTATCACCATGGCAACATGCAGGCCAACATGGTGCTCGAGAGGTAGCTGAGAGTTCTACATCTGGATACACAGGAAGCAGGAAGTGAGAGTGAGCCACTAACTAGGTCTGGCCGGAGCTGCTGAAACCTAAAAGCCCACCCTCAGTAACATATATTCTTCAACAAGGCCACATCTACTCCAACAAGCCCATACCTCCTAATTATAACATTTTTTGTGGGCCAATGGGAGCCATTTTTATTCAGACTTCTACATCAACTTATAGTTAATTTGGATGAGAGTTTGTTAGTCTTATTGATTTTCTCAAATCTGTTATCTTGGAGTTTTGTTGAGATCATTTGATATTTAACTAGAATTTAATCTTCTTGAGTAAGAATCTCATAGGAAATTTCCTAGCTCTGTTCTTGGAACCCAAAGTCAAGATGCTTCAGGTATCTTTGCTTAGCTTCTGTTAAACTGTTTTTTTCTGCAAATCACACTCACACCCCCTTGCAACTGCCAAATAAGACAGCAGGTTTTATTTTTTGCCTTCAAACAAACAATTCATTGTCTTGACACTGAAAACTACATCTTTTCCCCCAAATATCTTGAGTGTAGCCCCAGTAAACTGGAATATAGAGTTGTAATTGGTGATAAACTGGATATAATTAGTCATTTCTGGTGGACTTGCCATAATATTTTAGATTCTCTGTTTAGAATCCTGAGAGACTGTGACTAGGGACCCCTAAAAATGGGTAAGAGTACACTGGTTAGGGAGGACTATCAGGGGTTACATATTCTTAGATATTCCAAGGTCCCAGGAAAATCATTTCTGACCATTGTTATGCACTCTGGAGGCACCCTAATGCTTCTATTCAAAAGGAAAAATAAAAGGTAAATCAAAATTCTTCTGGCCAGAATAACTCTGGAAGTAAGTTTGTTCTGTAAGAGATACTATCTGGTAAAAAGTAAATGAATAAAATAAATAAAAAACAAAAACAAAAACAAAAAAACAAAAATACAAACAAACAAAAAACCAGGGGAATACTAGGCAAGATTGTAGACCTTGCATCCAGAATCCACATGATGCAACGCTGTTTCACGTGCTCTGTTCAGGTGTGTGAATGTATGGTTGCTAACCCTATTTTTTCTTTACTATGTGTCCTTCTCTATGATTATATATGTCTCTCTATGTGTTTTTCTGTCATTTTTGTTGGTCAGAAAAGCAGATTTATAATTGAAGTGGGAATGAACTGTCAAGAGACAACAGTTACATTTGCCCATGAGGTATAGTACTATTTCCCAAAGGATCATGTTTGGTACATGCAGAACAGCTCAACCACATAGTTGTGAGTCCCCTTCTGGAAGAAAATGTGGCTAGTTGTTGCTGTTGATATGGCAATGCAGGTGGCTCCTGAGACACAGTTTTGCTATAATAACCAAAGGCTTTTTCAATGCTAAAATTCTGTGGTCCCCATTGGAAACCTGAATCCTTTTGGCCGAACCAGGGTACCCAGAGATACCCCCAAACCTCAATATTTTCTTTCAAGCCCACCAAGGGAATCTGAAAAATTAACTGGGGCATGAACTATTCCTAAGAGTCCTCTTGAGGGGTCTACCAGAGAGATGGAGGTCTAATGCCCTCAAGATCCAATAGCAAGCCCTATTTCTGTATCGTTACCACATCTGGTGCCACAAGATGTCAGTTCTCTACCCTCAGAGTCTCCTGTCAGACAACAATCTCCTGCATGATTATCTTGAGGTGACTCACCTGATCTAGTCTATCAAGGCTGATCTGACTGACTACTCATTGATGACCTCAGATGTGGTATTGTTCACAGATAAGAGCAGTTTATTTCACAATGAAAGTATACGGGAGGCAGTAGTTGTGACCCAAGATAAGCTGATCTGGGCACAATTTTGTTTAAGCATAGAAACTTCACTTCAATGAGCTAAGCTTTTAACTTTGACTAATGCTTTTGACTTGGGGAAAAACAAGGCTATCACCATATATACTGATAGCCAGCATGCTTTGTCATGGCCCATCTTCTTACAGGGAAGGTCTGTTAAACTCAGCAGAAAAAAAAATAAAATAGAGAATAAATCTTAGCCCTATTGGAAGCTGTCTGGTTACCCAAAAGGGTGGCCATTGCTGAGTGCATGGGACACACACACAAAAAAGGGATTCACCATATGCTAGAATACACATAGCAGCTGATTTTCTTGTCAAGGAAGAGCCAGAGGAGCCATCAAAGTCTTAGTAATCTTGCCAGAGCTTATTTTACCACATCAAACTAAATGCTAGTATATACCTGGATGGGAGGGGTGATTGACTGATTTGGGATTTCGCTCTGTAAACTGTGAATACCATTGGTTAATAAAATAACTGTCTTGAGCTTGTGCAGGTAATAGAGGTAAGTGGGGAAAACTATACTGAATTCTGGGAGAAAGGAGGCAGAGACAGAGAGAAGCTATGTACCCCTTGCTGGAGACAGATGCTAAACAGAACTTTATCTGGTAAGCCACAGCCACATGGCGATACACAGATTAATAGAGATGGGTTAAATTAATATGTAGGAGTTAGCAAATAAGAAGCTAGAGTTAATGGGCCAAGCAGTGATTTAAATAATACAGTTTCTGTGTGGTTATTTTGGGCCTGAGCTGCCGGGAGGCTGGGAAACAAACAAGTGGCCTTTTTACAACAATTGACTGGGAAAAATGAGATCTAGACACATAGGATAAAGGATGGTGAATGCTACTGGATGGCAGACTCATTCTTCTCTGGGAAAACAAGTTAAGGATTTCTACCAAGCTACCCACCTAGGAGCCTTGAAAACTGCTGAACTCCTCAGTCCCAGGTATTATGTTCTAAACTTTGACAGCATGACTGAAAATAATATTTTTAGATGTTCTATCTGTGCTCAGGTAAACCAACCTCAATGGCCTAGGTAAGATCATATAAATGATCCAGGCTCAAGAAAATGGCCCTAAGGACCATTGGGAGTTCGACTGTAATGAAATTAGGACTCCTATTTGGGTTAAGAAAGCCTCTCAAACCACACAAGTGGCCAGGCCCTTCCCTTTGAGGAGCTCCAGCAGCCAGGTTTGATAGGCTTACTGCCCTAACAGCTGGACTTTTCCTCCTTTCTACATAACAAAAAGCAAAATTCTATATTTGAAATTCTACCAATCCCCATCCTGGAAAGCTTTGCCCTAGAAAACTCTTCTTAACCCCATACCCCAAGAAAATCTGTATAAACCCTGTCTTCTGATCAATCCATTGCTGTTTCTCACATGAGCAGAGGCAGCCACCCTCCTGGATTATTTCCCTCCCAATAAATCTTTTGTGTGAGGGTTGTTGTGTCCTCTAACTTTGTGATAATCCTTAAATTCTAACTATTGCCAAGATACCTTTCCACTAGAGCTATAACAATGACAGGCTATAAATATTTTCCAGTGTTTGCGGATCCCTTCTTAGGATTGGTTGTTGCCTATCTATAAGCATTGCAGCTCAGATGAAAAGGGATCTTGGCAGTTGGGAGACAATCAATATCACAAAATTACTGTAAGCATAAAAGGTTAAAGTTCTGTCCTTGGAACAGGTTTCCCTAGGGGAAATGGTACAACTCTGCTCTTCTAGCAGAATATTTCTCCAGGGAAAGTGTTACGGTTCTACTCCTCTAGGGGAAAAAATATCCCCAGGGAAAGTGTTACAGCTCTGCTACTCTAGCAGAAAGTTTCCCCAGGGACAGTGTTACAGCTCTTATCAGGCCACCAGAGTGTATCAGCTCTGATCCTCTAGGGATAAGTTTTCCCAGGGATAAAAATGTCGCAACTCTGCCTTTCTCTGACCCAGGCAAAAAACTCTTATAGCTGAGTTCCACTCTGGCAAAAGTGTCATACCACCGCACATCAAAACTCATTTAAGAGATTTTATAGGGTTTCCTGGGGGCGGAGCCTCCTGCAGTGGCTTGAAATTTGTGGGTTTTGTAGCCTGATTCTTGAGTCAGCTCAGGGAATGATGGTATTTTATGTTGGGTGGAATTTCAAGCCCTGATCCTGGGGTCAAGTTCAGATCAAGGTGTTTATCCTTGGCCATGATCTTGGGATTAAATGAGGGTCAGGGTGTTCTTTTCTTTGGTTCTTTTTACCCTACATTACCCCAGCAAAACAGAGATTACACCAGTAGTTACTAAAAAAAAAAAAAGAAATTACTCCAGTAAATAAAAGTCTGTCACCCTCTAACTTTAAAACAGTTCTCATCAGGCTGATGAGAACCTTTGACTTCTCCACAATGGAGGTTTGGGGAGTTATTTTACAAATCACTGGTAGTGAGGGGAATTCAAACCACGAATAGGGAAGGAGTTGAACTTTATCCCCACCCTGAAACAACTGGGGGAATAGGTTTTCCTCTACCCTGAAAGAGCCAGCTCCTTTCAGCAAACTGTCAAAGAATCAGAGAGCACAAGAGACTTGAAGATCTATTTCCCTCCCTGAACCACAGTGAGGCTCACTCTACTTCCACACAGAAAATAGTTACAGGACCTGGGAAGGATAAGCAGACATCAAGTTAAACAAACCAGAAGAAAATGATCCAGGATAGGAAGGGGCGAGCAGGTCAGTTTCCTCCAGTGAGGCTGAGAAAACAGATGAATGATTTGGGTTTCTATGTCCAATCTGGCCAGGCAAAAATAATTCAGATATTCAACATGAGACACATCTCAATTCAAATGGGGGTGCTAGAATGGAGGTGGTCTCCCTCATCAGATAAAATTATTCATTATAATAGGGAAAGACATGGCTACCATTACCACTTGGGACTCCCAGTTATTGTCATAGATACAAAAGTAGCATGCTTCTTCCATGGTCATAGTTGCCACAGTAATAGGCAGTGTAACAATACAGGTTAGTGGCCTGGTGTGGCCTATGAGCCTTTGTCAAAATGTGTATTGCCTGGAGGTAAACCATGACTGTGGTCATTGGACAGCTTACATCCTTTCAATTTTAGTTCTGTTTCTCCAGTCAACAAAAGTGGTAGAAACACACAGAGGCAGACACAAATGGAAACACAATCATCTAGAGAAAAACATATAAAGACAAAATAAGGGTGGCAACAACACAATGATACACCTAAACAGATCATGGGTATCCAGTGATGTCTCAACATGGATCCTGGACACAGGACCTTGGGTTGAGTCAAACCTCTTCTTTTGTTTCCTAACTAGATGGTATCTTCGCAGTACTTAGACTCATTCAGAGAGGAATTTCCTGGGCCCAGGATTTGCTTTCTGCCCTGAAAATTTGGAGTACAGAGGGAGGAGTGGTCTGATAAGGAGCTGGGAATGAGCCTTGAAGATTGAATTTGGAAGAGCTGAGGGAGACAGGAAGACTTTCACTTAACCTACTTGCTCCTTGGCTAGAGTAGTCTACAGGTGCCCAGAAATTGCCTGCTGAGGTTATGGGTTGGGATTTAGCAAGGAGTGGAAAGAGAGAGGTTTGGAGGGGAAGATCTGTGTGACCCTTTGCAGATGGGAGTTAGAAAAGACAGGAGGCTACAGCAGGTGGTTTCCTGCAGACCTGGTTATGAGACTGGGACATTGGTTTCAGAGGAGCTAAGAACGAGGTGTGAAGATCTGTAGTTAACCTACCTCTTCTTTCCCTTGCTGGAGTAGGCTTTAGCTTCTGAGGGGATGTCTGCTGGAACTGGAAGATGAGCTAATTCCGTGAGTGTGGAGAAGCAAGTTAAGAGAAAAACTGTGAGATCCACTGGAGATAGGAGAGGGGAGGAAGGGGAGGCTGAAGCAGGTGGTCTGCTAAATATCTAGGGATGAGATTTGGTTGTGCAGAGAGGTGAAGATATCCAATTAGCCTACCTGATTTCCCTGTCAGGAGTGAATCCAGCCATTTTTATACCAAGGCATGTTTAGAAACTTGTGTACTTCTTCTGAAAACAGTAGCCTAAATCACTAAATTAATGGAGTCAGGACCTAGCAAAGTGCTTTTTGTGGCTTATAAAGTCATAGTCACAAATTGATTAAATCCATCCTTATAAACTCCTTTGACATTATTATTATTACAACCACCACTTTTCAAGTTAAGGGAGCATGCACAGAGACAGTAGACAAGTTGTATAAAGTCACTCAGTTAATGAGATAGCTTGTTGAGTTATGATTGATATCATGATAAACCAATGGTGCACAGTGAGCTTGTTACTAACACACTTTTCTACTTATGATTATATTGCTACCAGACATATAAGTATTTTCAAACATTTCACTGCCAATAAAGTACAAAATTATTAAATTGATTAGGGTGAGAATTTTTACTCCATTTTTTTCATTATCTCTTCACACCAGACTAAAATTTTACACCATTTGTTCATTATCTGTTCAAACCAACAATAAAGAAAGAGATCCCCATGTTCAGTTCAAACACTGAGCAACCAGGAGTGCCCTTAAGTGTGTGTGAGTATGTGTGTGCCATTTGTACAGAAGAGAGTGCATTGATAAAAGTTACATGAGCCACCCATTCTTACCAGAACACCTGTCAATCTTTATTGCCTTTTAGTCACATGGCAAGAATGACTAGCACAGAACTTGCAAATGGAGTAACTCATCCTGATCAAACCACTCTTCCAGAATTGCAGTTCTGAATTCCAATGTCTATGTTACTTGATCTGCTGAGCCAATATGATTGCTCCTTGCAATGTACTAAATAAACTTTGTTTATAACAAAATGGAAAAATTTATATGAGGGCCCCAAATCTTTATGCCACATTGGTGGCATATAATCACACCTAATATTTTGTTTATAAGAAACACACAAATTACTGTTACATCTCCAAGCCTCAATTTCCCCACCTATAACATAAAATTATAATTAGTGACTGGACTGAGTTGTGGTGAGCCATTTATGAGGCAGTATACATAAATCATTTGTCCATGTGATGGGCTTCTTAGTTGGAGTTAGGGGTTGCATGTTAATGATTTTATTCAAGCTTTAAGAAGCAACTGGTCAACTTTGGATTCAGGCTGCTTGTCCTATTCTATAAATCAGTACAAGTTTAACTTAATTACTACAGTAAATAAGCAACAAAAGATTTTACATTAAGAAAGTGAAATTTTCAGCTGATATTCAAAACATCAATTTAAATTGGAGTGTTTCCATTATTGCTGACTCCATCCTAACTGTAACAAACATAATGCCAACTACAGCTCATATTGGCCAGTATTAGCACAAAGGGTGGTATGGACTTCAGAGTACCTATTCATGAGAGACTGTGTCTCCACAGTGGCCAGAGCAAAAAATGCTTCTTACCTACTCTCCTACATTTGCATAAGACATTATAAAAGCAAATGCAATTATTATAAATACATTTATAAGTCTGAAATCGTTAGTGAATAATGAATATAAAAGTTATGAATAAATGAATTTTACATATAAATATCAAATCTGTAAAGAGAATACTTAAGCTTGCAAGTACTAAATAAAAGATAAATTTCTTGTATAAATATTCCTCTTTTGAAACCAAGGTTTTAAATATGATATGATTAATTCTAATGGGTTTTCTTAAATTTTCTTAGTTATAACAAGAAAAAATCATTCTAAAATTCTAAATTTTACTTTTTCTTCTTATTAGTTATCTCATGCTGTAAACATCAAGGATGATATTTGGAAACTGGTAACTGTTTTCATTGTTGTTCCTGACTGCCCAGTTTTAGAAACACCTCAATTTTCCTCTATCAATGAGATATCACAACAAACTTCCAGTATGCTTGAGAAATCACAATCTGCACCTTTTCTAGGGTTGACTATAAATTTCAATTTTCACTCTTTGTTTCTAACATCATATTTAAATTTTGTTTCTTAGATGGTTTACTTTTAATCATAATCACCATATCACTGAATTGGGCGTAATTAACTAGATTTACCCTACAATAATTCCCAGATCTTACTTAGGTAATGTTTTTATTATGATTGCATTTTTCAAAGTCTCATCATGAAAACGGAATCTTGATTTCCATACCGCACACACACAAGAAAGATCTACTCTTATGTTTGTAAGTAGTTCAGGGACATTGTTCTACTCCTGCCACTACCATCTGTCCATAGCAGCCTGAAAAACTCCCTTTCCACTTCAAGGCTTCCATTCAGGTAAATGTAGGAATTACAGTTTTAATGAAGAGAAGAATTTCAGGATGCAACAATATGAAGCAGAGTTCCAGATTCATTAAGAGTCATGTTAACATAGAGTTTTGGCATAGGGGTTAATGGAAAGAGAGGTAATCAGGGGAAGAAAGAGTCACCCAAGTGTGAATATAGGATCTTCCAGGGAGAATCATAAAAAGTGGCTTTATAACGTTCATATATGAAATTTAGATGCCTCTTACATTAGACCTATAGAGTTTGCTAAGACCCCCAAACCCATTTTTAAAAATATTGCTCAAAGAGCATAGTTTATACACCAGTGAATAAAATTTAAAGAGTTTTCTTTTGTAAACATAGTTGTAAAGTGGCCTTGTGGGGGACTTCATTCATTAGACTTATGTAATAGAAGAGGAATTCTAAAATCTCAAGGTTGTAAATGAATTTTGCCCTAAGTAAAGACAGTTTAATCTCTGAGTTGGTTTGAAGTAACATGTACTTTTGTTCTTCAGCAATGGCAGTGGTGCCTGTGTTTGCACCCTTTCATCAGGACAGACAAAAGGGTCCTGAGCTGAAACTTTTCTTCCCATGGCACTATAATTTGTCTTTTTCTATCATTTTCTATTTTCATACATAATAATTAATACCTGGAAAGGTTTTCCAATTTGAATGTTCATAAAGATAACAAAAACACCATTTAAGAATGATTGAACTAACCTTATGAAATAAGAACTATTCATATTTATAATATATAATTTAGTTATAGCCAATGAAATATACCTACTTTACTAATTCCTGAATAATTATGAGACTTTATGATGGAAAATCAATGTAGCAAAGCAGCAGTTCTTTTTCATGGTAGGAACAAAGGCTACAAATAGAAAAAGGCTAGAAACTAGGTTGTTAGAGTTGTCCATGCTTCAATTCAAAATACACACAAGGTTGAGGCAGGTGATCATCATGATTTCAAGGTCAGGTCTACATAAAAGAGAACCAGACCACGCAGGGATAGAATGAAACCCTGTCTAAGAAATAGAAAGAAAAGAGAAGAGACAAAAAAGGAAAAATGAGAGAAGGAGGGAGGGAGAGAGAGAGGGAGAGGGGGAGAGAGGGATGGAGGGGGAAGGGGAAGAGAGGCAGGGAGGGAGGAGGAAGCAAAGCACATATATATATTCAGGAATTGTCAATATTCAATGTGTTCCTTGATTAAGGCTCTTTCTGTCCTAGTCTGCTCCTTGTTGTTACAAAAAGATCTTTAATACTTGCTAAAATTGTTTAAAAAATGTTCATTTCGTTTCTGAAAGGCTAAGTTTTAGTAGTTCACCTCTGATGAAGTTCACATGGTCACATTGCAGATAGCATCATGAATGAAAGCATGGCAAGTGGGGGTAGTGTAAGTGTTGAAAACCATAAACCCAGAAAATTACCACAGGTCAGATTCACTCAGACAACATTTGTTCTCAAAGGATCTTGGGGATCACATGGGAAGCTCCAGTCATCCTTTTCAAGTATTCTTTGAACCTCAGTTTGGAACTCACATTTTAAATTCCATCATTTCTTACATCATGCCCTAGAGACAATGCATTTATCACAGGCAAATTCAGCAGCAAATCTACTGTTTATATTCAATTTCCTCATAGAAAATTCATTGTAATGTTAGCAATTGCTAAGCGTCTATAAGGAAAGACATTTATTAAATGCTCAATACTTTATAAATATCATTTATTTAGAATCTTATCTATATGAATACATACTAAATTTGTCCTCTTTCAGATTTGATCTCCTGGCCTCGATAGAAAGATATTAGCTGAGTCTGAATCTCTACTTCTATTTATTGATATTATGTATGCTCACTTATTCTTTGCAATGTCTGAAAACAAGATTTTTGAACCATTATCAATTGATATTTAACTATTGTGGGTTTCTTTCTCTCTCTTCCAAAGTGCTCTAAGAAAAACTTCTATTACAAGTATTATTTATATATAGCAAGGTTTGGAGTCTCGTGAGTCTTTGGAGTCTTTGTGTTCTGTTCTTCACTTTGTCTTCCTCGAAGTTCCTGGGTCTTTTGCCTTTTGACCTTTACTTTTCATAACTTTCCCTGGATAATGTTGTTTCATGACTTTTCCTAGAGAAATGCTCTAGTTACTGGATAATGGTGTTTCATGACCTTTCCTAGAGAAATGATGTAGTTCCTTTTCTTGCTGCTTTGAAAACTACCTCAGGAGAACACCTGATAAAGAAAAGGTTTATTTTGGCTTGTGATTTGAGTGTAGCATGAATAATGTCAAGGAAGACACATTGTCAGGGGCTTGAGGCAGCTGGTGTCAATGGATGTGTTCATAGGAAGCAGAGTAAGAGAGTAGATCTCTGGTATTTAGATTCCTCTCTTATTATGTACAGTTTTGGATGCCAACCCATGCAATGGTGCTCCCACATTTAGAGCAAGTCTTCTCGTTTAATTAGCCAAAATCAGAAACTATCGAAGACATATCTAAAGTTGTATTGTTCCCATCTATTCAAAATCTCAAGTTGACAATGATTTTAAAATGTTTATTCAAACTAGATCAGATACAGATGGCAAGAAAAAGAAATAATTACATCCTGGTCTATGAATCAATAAGTTTATTGGAGATACAGCAGCATGATTAAAGGATTTAAAAGAAGAGATAAGCGACCCAATGGCCGCTGCATTGCCAAATGCTCACCCCAAAATTTTTGATGACTCACAAAATTATATCCTTGGAGATCCCTGCCCAACTTCACAATCAACTCTGAAGGGTCTTCTCTTTGCTTTTACAAATTTGGGAAGGCATTTTGTGAATTTTGTAGCTTTTTAACTTTCCTTAATGTTGTATTTCATTAGCTTACTGAGTCCATAAATCAACTTCCTCCCTTAAGGAGGGCATGTTGCACAGGAAATAGCTGAACAACAATAGGAGCTACTATTCATAATAGACAGTGACACTGATACCCATTACTGGCATAGATTCAAAGAATAAGAGCATAATGTTCAGCCCTAAATTAAGATATCTACTGTACCTCCTCTTTTCAAAGCTGAGAGATAATTTCAGAAGAGGGGATGAAATAAATTTAAGAGTCAGTGGTGCTGGATGTCTATAGGCAAACACTGTCTCCTGAACACAGTAGAGCCCTTGGATTTATGAAATCAGAGTAGTTACTCCAGTATACATACAAGATGTTTGTAAAACACTTGTGTGGAGATTGGAGGTGGACATGTAATCCCACTGCTAACCTTGGAACTATTGGAAACTGTTGGAACTGGGAAAAGAGAAACAGTTTTCTCCAAGTTTGTAGTCCTTTGAGAAGCATAAATTTGTTCTGGTGTTGTTTGTCTGTTTATTTAAAGTTAACGAAGTTTGCTGAGTAGAGAAGATGGCAGAATCTGAGAAGAATTGGGGAAAGAGAGGTGATATAATCAAATACATTGTGGAAGACTCTCAAAGGACTATGAGGAATTAAAACATTAATTAATATTATTTTATTTACTTTTAATCAATATATATGAGAAAATAAATCCTTTGATATTTAAAATTATGGTTTAGATAACATTTTAGAATAAAAATTTAAATAATCAATATTAAATTCTTAAACTATTATAACAACTTATAAAATTATAAAAAGAAATCAATTTTCTTAATCATAGTGCAAAATTAAATGATCATAACTTCAAAACATCCAAGAAAGAATTAGTAAATAATATATGTAAAAATTAAACTCCTAATTACTTTAAAAAATACTTAGTAAACATATTGTATAACCAAAAAATAAAACACAAAATGAGTTTGAACTTATGTTTAAGACATTGTTTACATTGGAACTTCTAAATTTTAAGTGTAAACTTGATTCTGCAGATTATTATTTTGAATTTCTAATATATATGGCAATAATTGACATAATTTATGTAGGTTTCAATGAAATAAATAACTCAAAATGCCAAAATATTTTGCAAAAGTTTTTACTGTGTGTTTTTCTTAATTTCTTAGATTTTTTTAAAAAAATACCAATCCAAGTTCCCACACCCTCCCCTCCTCCCATTACCTCTATACACCCTTGCACCCCACCCCATCTAATCCTCAGAGAGGGTAAAGCAGATTGCTTTGTGGAAGGTGTAATGGCCTCCCTACGATATCTAGGCTAAGCAAGGTATACATTCAAAGAAACTAGGATCCCAAAAAGCCAGTACATGCAGTAGAGATAAACTCCAGTGCCACTGCCCCTCAGTCTGCTCAGCCATGAGTCTGTCAACCACATTCAGAGGGAATAGTTTGGTCCTATGCTTGTTCCTTCCCAGTCCAGCTGGAGTTGGTGAGCTCCTATAAGCTCAGGCAAACATTATGGTGTTGACCTCTTTGCTCATATTCTTATTTCTTACATTCTTCAACTGGACTTTGGGAGCTCAGTCCAGTGCTGCTATGTGGGTCACTACCTCTGTTTCCATGAGTTGTTGGAGGAAGGTTCTATGGTAATATTTAAGATAATCATCAGTCTGATTACAGGGAAAGTCAAGATCAAGCCCCCTCTCCTCTATTGCTTAGGGTCTTAGGCAGTGTCATCCTTGTGGATTCCTGGGAATTTCTCTAGAGCCAGGTTTCTGCTAGCCGTACAATGGCTCCCTTAATAAAGATATCTCTATCCTTTCTCTCATCAGTGTCATTCTTCCAGCTCAACTGTCTCATAGCCTTAAATTACCTTCAACCATCCCCTTCTCCCCTCTTATTCCCCTTCTAACGTTCCTCTAACCCCATGCTCCCAATTTTGTCAGGCGATCTTGTCTGTTTCCAGTTTCCAGGTGGGTCTATATATGATTTTCCATGGGTTCAACTTATTACTTAGCTTCTTTAGGATCATGAACTATAGGCCCAATGTCATTTGTTCATAGCTAGTATCCACTTATAAGTGAGTACATACCATATTTATCTTTTTCAGTCTGGGTTAGCTCACTCAAGATAGTGTTTTCTAATTCCATGAATTTGCATGCAAAATTCAAGATGTCACTGTTTTTTTACTGGTGAGTAGTATTCTAATGTGTAAATGTGCCACATTTTTGTTGTTCATTCCTTGGTTGAGGGGCATCTAGGTTGTTTCCAGGTTCTGGCTATTACAAATAATGCTGCTATGAACATAGCTGAATAAATGCCTTTGTAGTATGATTGTTCATATTTTGAGTATACACCCAAGATTGGTATTGCTGAATCCTGAGGTAGGTTGATTCCCAATTTTCTGAGAAATTGTCATAAGGATTTCCAAAGTGATTATACTAGTTTGCATTCCCACCAGCAATGGATGAGTGTTCCCCTTACTCCACATCCTCTCCAACATAAGCTATCATTACTGTTTTTGATTTTAGCCATTCTGACAGGTGTAAAATGGTATCTCAAAGTTGTT
>LOEQ01006042.1:175423-187565 GCA_001685075.1 Bramus lutescens
ATTGAGGTCTTTAATCCATTTGGACTTGAGTTTTGTGCATGGTGATAGATACGGATCTATTTTCATTCTTCTACAGGTTGACATCCAGTTATGACAAATGAAAGTTTGACTTCTTCCTTTCCAAGTTGAGTTCCCTTAATATCCTTTTGTTGTTTTATTGCTATTGCAAAAACTACAAGAACTATGTTGAAAATATATGGAAAGAGTGGACAGCCTTGTCTTGTTCCTGATTTTAGTGGAATCACTTGGAGTTTCTCTCCATTTAATTTGATTTCACTGTTGACTTGTTCTTTATTGCTTTTATTATATTTAGATTTGTTCCTTTTATCCCTGATCTTTCCAAGGCCTTTATCATGAAGAGGTGTTGGATTTTGTCAAATGAATCTTCAGCATCTAATGAAATGATCATATGGATTTTATGTTGAACCAGTCCTGCATTACTGTAATGAAGCCTACTTGATCATGGTGGATGATGTTTTTGATGTGCTCTTGGATTCAGTTTGCCAGTATTTTATTGAGTATATTACATCCATATATATGAGTGAGACTGGTTTGTAATTATTTTTCTTGTGTGAGTCTTGGTGTGGTTTTGGTATCAGCGTAACTGTAGCCTCATAAAAAGGGTTTGTCAATGACCCTTCTGTTTCTATTATGTGGTACACTTTGAGGAGTATAGGTATGCTCTTCTTGGAAGTTCTGGTAGAATTCTGCATGGAAACCATCTACCCCTAGGCTTTTTTTGGTTGGAAGGCAATTGATGACAGATTCTATTTCCTTGCAGTTTATAGGTCAATCTTGTTGATTTTCTGAAAGTATAGGCTTTTTGTTTCATTGATTCTTTGTATTGTTTTCTTTGTTTCTATTTTATTGATTTCAGCCATCAATTTGATTAGTTTCTGCTTTCTACTACTCCTGGCTGAGTCTGCTTCTTTTTGTTCTAGAGCTTTCAAATGTGTTGTTAAATCACTAAATGTGAACTTTCTCCATTTTCTTTATGTGGGGCCCTTAGTCCTGTGAACTTCCCTCTTAGCACTGCTTTCATGGTGTCCCATAGGTCTGAGTAGGTTGTGCCCGCATTTTCACTGAAGTCAAGGAAGTCTTTAATTTCTTTATTTCTTCCTTGAACCAGGTGTGGTTCAATAGTTCACTGTTCAATTTTCATGAGCTTCTAGGCTTTCTGAGAGTAGTATTATTGTTAAATTCTAACTTTAATACATGGTGATCCAATAAGACACAGGGGGTTACTCTGTTGTTTTTTCTTGGTTTCCTTTGGTTTCATTGAGTGCTTTATTAATTTCTTTCAATTTTTTGCTTGTCTTCTCCATTTCTTTAAGGGAGTTTTTAATTTCTCTTTAAAGATCTCCATCATTTTCATAAAGTTATGTTTAAATTCTTTTTCTTCTACTTCTTCTGTGTTAGGATGATCAATTCTTCCTGTTGTGTGACTGCTGGTTTCTGGTTGCTTTTTAGGTTGTTGGAGGAATTCTTGCATTGGCGCCTGCCTATCTCTTCCTTCAAATGAGGAGGGCAGTGTTTTTGTATCTTGTTCCAATCCTTGCAGTGGCTGTCTAAGAGTATGGGAATTTTTCTTGATCTGCTCTGTATTATCAATGTCTGTCTCAGAAACGCTTTGAAGTCTCAATACACCTGCTCTCTTGGACTTCTCTCCTGGTTTGCTCTCTTGGTGCTCTTTCTTAATCCCCTCAGTGTTATAGCAAGTTCTTGTTCCCCTCAGTACTATAGCAATCATAGCTCTCAGCTCTTAGGCAGGGTGTGGCTAGTAGCTTGGGGGTCCATGGATGGGTATGGGTTTTGGGGGAGCCCAGCCTCAGGAAACTCCCTGATGGCTGGTTAGAAAAGTTGAGGGAGTTGGGGGAGGGGCCTGGGGTTTTGCCCCACTATGGAGGTCCTAGAGATAGGGGTGTCCCTCTCTGTGGCTGTTCAATCACCTCTTAAGTCCCCTCAGTAAGCTGTATTTCAGAGTTCCACCAAGGTTGCAGCTAAATAATTTAATTTTATTTCTTCAATTGGTGATTTTACGAATGCAATGATTTTGGTTTCTAAAACTTAAATTTTTCTGTGAGTGAAACACTTCTAGATATTTTCTAACAATTTTCAAAGTTTTGAGGATGTGTACCATGAGAGAGAATTGAAAATACATTACCTTTGGGCAATATTCACATAAAAACATTTCTCTGGCAGAGAAACCCATACAAAGGTACTTTATAAAGTTCTTAATAAAACCACATGCTTATTCCAAGTGTTGCAGGCCAAGAATCTATTTTAGTTTTCTGGTGCTCTTGTGAACTTAAAGCTTTCTAAATACTAGCCAGGAGATTGGTGAGATATACTTTACCAAGAAGGTCTCTGCTCTGAAGAGTTTGCCTTCATTTCTTTTTTGTTGAAGTAGAATGAAGAATATTTAGTCCCCTGACCTCTTGAACTTGGTGACACTTCTGACTTTAAAAAAATTAATTAGTGAACCAAATGCTGAGTCAGCTTCCTTACAACGTTAATTTTCTTGCTCTTTAGAAAGTTAACTTCTTTATTCTCATTATCAATGTCCTTTGCCTTGTCAGCAGTATTTACAACATTATCTATTATTTCTGCATCACTAGCACATACTTAACATGAAGGAAGGAAATGCCTTCTGAGGAGCCCAGTGGCATGGTCAGTCAGAGTTGAAGGATCAGAGTGTCACATGTCCAGGATGGAAGCAGCCATGAACCTGAGCTGTATTGATTGGTATAGTGGGAACAAAGGGGTGATTATCTGAGGATAGAAACTTTAGTCTGTAGTATAGGTAAGGACTACAGGATACTGTTAACAGACTACAAATTAGGATAGAGAAATTATGTCTATGACAAACAGAATCTATTGACACTTTATACATTAGAAACACAATACAATTCATAAATATCATGATCAGAGTAATGATCTGAATTCAGATTTGCTGAAAGTCACACGGTAGGACAATATGGAGACTATCTGCAAGAATGGGGAACTTCAGATCTTTCTGATTTTTATTTTTATGTGCTGGCCACTCTTCTATATCTGTGAATCTCTGATAGGATCAGCCCCTGTGCCCAAGCTCTTTGACTTTATAAGTGATATTCTCCTGTTTCATGCCATACATTTTGGGTCTGCTTGTAAAACTGTATTCAAAACTGATGTACATATATGTTATGGAACTCATATTTTAAAAATATTTTTATTAATCAATTTTAAATTAATATAAAGAATAAAATTTTTCACTATGGTATTTTCATACTTGTAGATGATTTAAGTTTAACATCACATTTTGAAAATTTCATTCTTTCATTTTCTAGAAGTTTCATAATGATTCATTTGTCTCAATCTTTAGAGAGTTCTAATTAACTCAACATCCTGTAATAAGTAAATCGTAACCTTCAAATTTAAAAGAATATTTAATATGAAAAAATTAAATGACTAAAAATATGAAAATATTGAAGTTGTGTTTCATCCTCTAAAAGTCTAAAATTTCCTCGAAACCATAATTTTTAGTTTATACAGTTTTGAAATTTTTTTCATAAATACTGTATATACATCATTTTCCTACTTCCTATTCCACACCAAATTCTCCTATGTCTCCACATTTTATTGCTCATTTATGACTTATTTAATTATGCACACAAATATTCCATATATTATATACATTCCACACACACACACACACACNCTACCTCCTATTCCACACCAAATTCTCCTGTCTCCACATTTTATTGCTCATTTATGACTTATTTAATTATACATACAAATATTCCATATCACACGCGTATATATATATATATATATATATTCTGCTGAATCTATATATTGCTGTTCCTTTGTAGTGTCTTTAAAACTCAACACTTTAGGACAATCTATCTGAAAATTTGTTTCTCTCTCTTAGCAGCCTGTGATTTGTTATAGCTCTTCATCTATGGTTGGGGCATTTTGAAAATTTTCCCAGCCAGGTTAGCATGTCAAATGATATTGTAATTATGTTGATATTGTTTAGAGAAAAATATTACTGAGATTTCATGTGTGTAATTTCTCTGATGTGTGTGTATGTGTATATATATGTATGTGTATATATATATACACATTATGTCACAACAGATGTCCTGATTAGCTTCATTAGTCTTTTCTCTACTTTCTCAATGATATAAGTGCATTGTAAAGGTTATTTAGATATATTTGCATATAATGTATTTACATACTTCCATACATGTATTTTATATAAGTATTCATGTGTTTATATGTGTGTATATATATTCCCAATTCATATGTACAACCTTTTTGATCTATATAACATTGTTATGTATGTATATTTTCAGGGCTGATCAAATTATACAGGACAACCAATCGATGTGTTCTTCCATGGAGGCAACCATTGTTCTCAGTCTCAGAATTTCTTATTTTACTATTGTATTTTGTGCAAGGTTGAAGCTTCCTTGGCTTCGCCACCCACTTTAGCATTCCAACTGCTATTGTTCTTCTCCAGCTCATGTTTGGGCAGTCATGTTGGTAAGTTTTTTCCTTATAACTACTGACTTTCTTACAAGACACAATCTTAAAACAAATTCCCTCTTCCCCTGATTCTTAAAATCTTTATGCTCCTTTTTTCATAGCAATTGCAAACCTTATGTAATATAATTATACTGCAGCTATATCTGCTGTGAATCAGTAAAACCACCATGCTTTTTATTGATTGTCACTTTTATTAATGGTCACAACATGTTGCCAAGCATTTTTACTTGAAGAGCATAAGGATTCAGGACATATATTTAGAATACAGTTAGAGATTATGCTGATTTTAGTATAGTAGTGTTTATAGGTTATTTTCCAAGGTATATGGCTGCAGCAGAACTGCGTATTTAATTAGGTTTCCAGGACCGCACATGATTTCATTCTTTTTGACCAGGTCTTATGTACAATTAGAGAGATTTTGATTACCTCCCAGTTTTGCCACTTCTGAACCCTTAAGGCTCTCCTGGCATCTGATCACTGTTGTGCTGTCAAAGCTGGATAGGACATTGGTTTCTTCCCTCCTTTTCTATCTTGTATAGAATAGTCTGCTATTACAAAACTAATCTACATTACCTTCATATTTATACACAGTTTTTAATTTAGCTTGAATTATAACCTTTTCATTGTCTTCCATGTGTTTTTCTTATATTAATCAACTAGTCTCTTTTGTTCCTAAAAATTTGGCTTTACTTTTTTATCTGTTCTGCCATGTGCCATTAGCCTTCTCTTCATTATGTCTCCATTATGCCACATTTCTTGAAATACATCTCAATGTAGCACCTAATTTATGAATATAAAAGAGGCTGAGAACCCACTAAAGAAAATGTGACCTGCGTATCTGAGCCCCACAGAGAAACAGCAAATGCAGAATTAAACTAATTTACAGTTACTTTGGTCTGCCAGACGGGAGTCCTGGAGACACTGAAGATGCAAGCAAGATAAGTAAGGAGACATTTAATTGATTATCAAAATGATATGCTACTTGAACAAGAGTGATGGTAAAGAAGAACAAGGAGTATTTTCAGTATTAGTAGACAAGAAATTTGTGAAAAAATTAGAGCCAGCCATTTTTAAAGATGAGTATTTTGGTATAAATGATAGAATGTTTGAGGGAAATGATCTATTGAATGAGCATGTAGACAGAGATTACAGAAGATATCTAGGTAGGTAGGTAGATTGATGGATAGATGATAGATGATAGATAGATAGATAGATAGATAGATAGATAGATAGATAGGATTTTAGATACCTATATATGATTTAGAGCATGCTGACTTTATATGGAAGCATTTTCATTTGGCTAAATCAAGTAAACATTAAGCAAAAATACATATATTTAAGTGAGTGAATGGTATTAAATAAGAAAACCTTAAATTATCCTATTAACAGTTTCCACATCACCACACACACACACACACACACAGAGACACACACACACACACACACACATTCACTCACTCCAGTGGGGATACATGGTGTGTGAATCTAGGCAGGCAGGAATAAATATATGCAGTTTTATAGACTCATCAAGTTGGTCCATGAGTTCGTGCTTTTGTTTTCATCACCGAGAATGGCTGTTCTATTTATATTTGCAAAACTCAAAATTTTGTCTGTTGGAAGATTGCATGTAGAGGAGTCCAATTGAACTTATTCTTCCAATACTGGGGAAGACAATTCATAGGAAAATGCTCAGTTAGGATAGCGTAAGTATTAAAACAGAACAATCTCTCTGGCACTGTAGCACTTGTTGAGGTCTAGATTGCATTCAGAAATGAGTTTTCTGAAAAGGGCACAAAATTATCCTGCAGGTTCATGATTTATTCATTCTTTCTGCAGACTACAGTGGCTTTCTAATGTTTTCTGTATTTAAAGTGACAAAAGTGTGCTCAGAAAATTCATGGCTTATTCACTTCCATTTGCTCATAAAAACATGGGGAAATTCCAATTAATATGAGATAGAAATAGGAAATTTTCTTTCTACTTCCTGCCACCAGCCTCACGAAGATGTCCTAAGTCAATTAATTATACAAAGAAAATAATAGTCACATGTATTTCTGTTATTTCAAAATTTTGTCAAACATAACTTTTACAAGTTTATTATTACTGTTGTTTCTGTTATTGTTGTTGTTGGTTTGCCTCCATGTAAATGCCTATTTAAACTAGAGGCCAGAAAAGGACATTGGATAGCCTGAAACTGAAGTTACAGTCAGTTGTGAACCTCCATGTGAGTGCTGAGACTCAAACCTGGGTGTTCTATAAGAGCAGTATTCTTAACCTCCAGGTCATTTCTCTGGCCTTTATATTACAAATTTCGAGGTTATGGAAATCACACTACTTTTAATTTTCAACAGTTTTGTTTTGTAGGCAGAAACTGCTCTTTTATTTCCTGGCTTCTCAGACCCTAATAATCATACAGAAACTATATTAATTACAACATCGTTTAATCAATGGCTCAAGCGTATTTCTAGTTAGCTCTTATATCTTAATCAATCAATTTCTATTAATCTGTATATCACTGATGTAGGAGGGTCATCTGTCTATGTGTTACTTTCATTGGTTAATAAAGAAACTGTCTTGGCCCTTNTGAATACAATTTGTGTGTTGTTATTTTGGGTGTAAAGCTAGCCGTGCAGGAGCCAGGACGAAAGCAGGCCTGCTCCCCTATCACTACAGAATGGCGCTCAATTTCACTACATATCACCATGAGGTTGTGGCCTACCGGTAAGGTAAGGTTCTGGTGGGCATTTTTATCTTTTGGCAGATACATGGTGTCTCCTTGACTTCTTCTACTTTCTCTCTGTATCTCTGTTTGGATTTCTGCATGGCTTTGCTCTGCTAAGTCACTGGCCAAAACAGCCTTGTTTGTCAACCAGTAATGCAATAAATATAAGAAGGACATCCCACATCATTATTTTTATTAATTTTAAACAACCTATAGTTATCTAAACATTACTATCTAACAGTATATGATTTTTCAGGTTCTTTTTAAAAACAGTATTTAACAGACACTGGTGAAATACATATATGTTATAACTTGTTATCTGTCTCATAAACTCTATTCTCTTTATGCTTGCCTCCCAGTTGCTAGCTGAGGGAATGGTCACTTGGAAAATCTGTTCTTTGCAGTGATGGGATATATATTTAGTAAGACTGAACCCATGGGTTTTGAAATCGGTAGAGTACATGACATTTCAAAAACCAGTGAGGAGAGTTTATAATTCTTTCAGCTTTCTTCTTCCTCTATATTTGCAATCATATAGTCTGGAGATTTCAGAGTTTGATGAATCAGGTCATTGATGATACTTATCTTACTGCTGACAATGCAGTGCCTTATCTGTTTTAAAATGAGAATGTGAACATCTATGTGAAAAATAAATGTGTTTTAAACAATTCTAGTAATTTTATTACATTTAATCTGTACTAAGTTTGCATCAGCATGCATGTGTGAATGTGCACACACACACACACATGTGCATGTGCACCAATAAATCTGAAAACATTCATTCAAAATTTCTCAATAAAATTTTGCAATGTCATTGTCTATGTCAAAAAAAATCTGCATCATGAACAAGTAGGCTTTATCCCAGGGATGTTTTAACACACCCAAGACAATAAATGTAATAAATTGTGCAAGTGAACTTAAAGACAAAATTATATAAACATTTAAATACATGCACAAAAAAATCTTAGAAAAATTCCAATCTGACATCAAGATGTAAGGACTAGAGGAATCATACCTCTAAATATAAAGTGTAATGCATGAAAACCTCACATGCAATATCATACTCAAAACTTGAAACAATCCTGTTTAAATCAGGAGCAACACTGAACTGTGCATTAAACTCTCTCCTTTCCAGTATAATACTGGAATCACTAGCTGGAGCACCAAGGCAAAAGAAAGACATTAAAGTAGTAAAAATAACTCAAATTATTTCTAAGATGTGGCAATACACACACACACACATTGGAGATCCTCAAAATTCTGTCATTAAACTTTTAGAAGTGATCAACAATATAAGCAATGCAATATCAATTTACAAAACACATTGAGAAACACAATTTCATCTATATTCACATTAGCATTAAAGAATAAATATCTATGAATAAAGTTAATTTAGTAGACAAAAGACTTCTATAACGAAAACTTTAAATCCCGAAAATGAAGAACAGTGCTGGAGGGATTATCAATCCAGATCTTAAAATATATTACACAACCATAGTAATGAATACTGTATGGTGCTGGCAAAACAAAATTTTAAAAAGATGCATGAATAGATGCAATAAATTTGAAGACTCATGCATGAGTTCACATGAATTTTCCCTATCTGATATTAAACAAAGTGAGAAAAAATACACTGAAGAAAAAATAGATTCTTCAACAAATGGTATATGGAAAACAGTATGTTCACATGTAGAAGAATGATACTAGATCTGTATCACCTTGCACACAAAATCCAACTCTGAGTAGGTCAGAGAACTAAATGTGCACCACTGAAACTGCTAGGAGAAGTCGCAGTAACCTACAGGATGTTGGTTTAGAAAAAGACTCCCTGAATAGGACTCCATTTAGCCAGGAATTAAGGACAACTGACAGATGGGATCTGATGAAACTAAAAATCTTCTGCAGAGTGAGGGTTGAGATAGACAACTGAATGAAGGGGAAGCCCATAGAATGGGAGAGAATCTTCACCAGCTCACTTTTCTCAGCACTTTACTAGAGAGGCACAGTTCCTAACTCGTAAAATCCTTATACCCACGAGTGTCGCTCTTGCTTTCATCAGGGAAACTTCTTTGCAACAGATGTTTTTTACAGAAAATCATAACTAATCAAGATACAGGAAACTACTGAGCATGAGGTTCCTAGTCCCAATAGATACTTCTACAACACAACCCCTGCATCTAAGACTCAGGGAACTTGATGGAAGAGGAGTCAGTACCATGGTTGTTCTTAATATTAAGTTGACACAGTTATAATAACCTGCAAAGGAAGTCTTGCCTGATGAATCATTCTAATTTTTCTTGACTTGTGCCCAACCCCAACTGTTCACTGCACTTTCTGTTAGCAGTCCTGTTTTGGTTGTAATTGTTGTTTGCTTGCTTGCTTGTTTTATTTGTTGTTGTTTTTAAGTGTCCTTTTTTAATTTTTAAATAATTTTTAAGTGTCTTTAGAAGGAAATTCATCTCACATTTTGTTTGCTTGGACTTATCTCTTGCAACATGAGTTAATCTGACCTGTTCTTGATGCCACTGATGATTCCTTCCCTGGTAGCAGTATCAGTGTTCCAAGAGTTCATTTCAGAATATCAAACAGCGGCTTCTAGGAATTTCCTGAGCTCCCAGCAGCAGATTGCTACTACTGAGGAACCCCACTGTTGGAGTGAGTAACTAACCAGTATTCAGCCCCCAGTAAGAGGGTACTTTGACTTCTAAAGATTGTTGAGGCACTCAGCTTCAAAGACTGAGTAACCATGTTCCAAGCGTCTCAATCATGAATTCTATCCTTGTTACTAATTTAAGATATATTAACATATGGTTGTTTTCCTGTAGAGTGCCTGACTAAATCAAGGGTGCATATTGGAAGAGCTAGGAAAACTTCACCCATGTTACCTAAAAAATATGGCTGCATAAACAACACCTGAACAAGAAAAGCATCAGTAGAGATACAAATGTGTAATGTGAAAGTCTCATGGGTCTTAACCCCTAAACCAAGGACTATTGGAAGTATTGGACTATTGGATGCTGAGAGTAAGAATATTAGTCTTCCACACTAATTGATTATCAAAATACAATGTGGTCAGCGCTGAAATTATAGACATGCAGCAATATTAAATAGACAATGGACACAGAAGGTTGTATTTGTGTGTGTGTGTGTGTGTGTGTAATAATAACACATAAAAGGAGGCCATGAATTAGACATAGATATAAATAGGGGCAAGGAGAGCTTGTAGAGAAGAAGGGGGAATGATGTAATTATATTTTAATGTTAAAATGATCAAAACAAAAACAAAAATAGCAATAACAACAACAATGAATTAGCCACAGAAATCCAGGTTCAGCAAATTTGGTATATAGGCATTCCTTATATAATGAATTGTACTCAGATGAACTTTAATGTTTTGTGAGTTTTGATATTGTCCATTTTTTCCCTCAATTCTGACTGAATATTTCTCAGTTCATTTTTTGCTCTTTATTTCTATAGCACAATTTTCTCTTTCTGCCTCTTCTGCTCCAAATCAATCTGGTCCATATTTTATGCTATAGATTTCTTCCTTATCTCTTTACACTTACTGCATTTTCTTTTGGCTTTCTATTGTGATGGACTTGCATCACATTTCTGTCATAACATTATTCTTCTGTAGCTAGAGGCTTTTAAATATCACTTAATGAATAATATTTTATTAATTTCCTCAAACATTGAACTTCACTTTGCTCCTATATGTGTTATGTTCCAAAATAACTGATAAAACATTTTTCTTCTTCACATCTGTATACATTTGCTTAAAAACTCAATTAATCATGTTAAACTTTGAAAAAAAAGTATGTGACTAAAATAATTTTGAGAAATTCTAAAAATAATTGGAAATACTTCAAAACATAATAACACCTCCATGCCACCTTTTTCAACTATCTAATTTTAGTTTATAATTTTATAATAGAGGTTGGTGATGATTTTTAGTCCTATGTAATACTGACTTCTATTTCCTTGAAGCAGGATATGATCTTTACTGTCTTGAATCAAATCGGTGTCATTTGCCATTATGGACACCAAAGGAAACCAAAGAAATGTTTGCCCCATTAACATTCTCCCAGAGTGTGGGAAGTTCACAGGAGTAAGAAATCGCACAGACTCCTGAGGTCTCTACACAAGGCCATATAGCAGTAAACAACTCAATTGTTAGTGGAGGAGAAGATACCTGAGTGTTTCAGTTGCCTGAAGATGGTTTAGGAGATTTCAGCAAAGTAGCTTTCACTATGCGTTCTGCGCATCACCTGTGAGGCATGAGGGAAACCACTTTTCAGTCAGGAGCTCCTGGAACCACATATTCTTTTGAAAGTCACCCTTATGATCTCCATGGTGTACCATGTAATTTTGATTGGAATCTGCTGCTACTCTCTTTATCTAAGTTGAAAAGAAATAGGTTCACTAAGACAAGACATACAGCATCTTCAAATAAAAAAGTTATGCTCTATATACAACACAATCACAAGCCAACAGAATAGGAGGTTATAAAATAGAGAAGGAAAGTTGGAGAAATGTAAAAAATTTTCATGTAAAGAGCAGAATGTTGGATCCTGTTCTTGTATCCAATCTCTTAGCCTGTGCCTTTTAATAGGTGAATTGAGTCCATTGATATTAAGTGATATTAATGACCAGTGGTTGTTAACTCCTGTCATTTTTTTTTTGGAGTAGAGTCTGTGCGCGTCCCTTCTTTTAGTTATGCTGGTGAAGGGTTGCTAGATATCTGATTAATTGTGTAAATATGGGTTCGTCCGGGAAAAGACCTGGAACAATGCAGATGCCCCTCAATAGAAGAATGGATAAAGAAAGTGTGGAATATATATGCATTAGAGTACTACTCAGCGTTAAAAAATAATGACATCTTGAATT
>LOEQ01006042.1:188135-207493 GCA_001685075.1 Bramus lutescens
AGGGAACCCTGACTGCTCTTTAGACTGGAAATGGAGGGGGAGGGGAGAGGGGGAAGGAGGAGGGAATTGGGAGGAGGGTAGGAGATGGAAAATTTTAATAATACTACTACTAATAAAAATAAATCTAAAAAAGAAACATCTAATATGAAAAAATATTTTCAAATGTGAGAGACGCCTTAAAAGATATTGCAGTTAAAAAAACAACATAGAGTTTTATAAATGAATACTTAAATGATATTTTGAAAATCTAAGTTAAATAATTTCTAATTGTACTCTGAAGAAAATTTTAGATTTGAGAAAGACAAGTAAAGTAGCATAAGTAGTCATGTGAAATTTCTCTTATTTTAAAGGACACAGGGCTGGAAAAAAAAAGACGGTGTTCTCATAATGTCAGTCATGATCCCAAAATCGAAATAAAGGAAAAGCTGTTGCCAGCCCTGGATTTATCATGTGATGCTATTTTCTCCACTCTATGTATTTTCACTGACATTTCTTCCAAGATAGTTCTCATGAGAAAAAAAAAATTGAGTTAAGTCATTCCCAGAAAAGTGAGTCACAGTGTCTGAGCACACAAGAGTACCATTCCATGGATGAATCCATGGGAGCAGTTTTATTTTGAACATGCCAGATGCTATACATTTTCTGGAATGGGTCAGGATTCCAGGTCTTTAATGAGACTTCCCACTAAGCTGAACATCTGTTAATAATATATTGTACACTTGCTAGTAAGCATAAGAATGCTAAAGCGATTAGAGCATCTTGATTGCATTTTCTAACAGTATGCAGACAAAGGGAGATGCTGAATTGGAACACTGTGCAATGATCAGCACTCAACCAGAATCCACACATGTACCTCCTTTTTTTAACTCCTATTTTTACTTGTCAGCTGTTAATTTCATAAAATAATTATTGCTTCAAGAAAACACTGAGGTTTTATACCCGAATGAATATCGAATTAAAAGGTATAAAGAATTATTTTCCGTGTTCAAAACATATCATAATCTTCAACAATTTCTAATTCCTTCATCTGTGTTTTCTTTATTTTTATCAGTATCATATGAATTGTGAAACAATGAATATTTATAGAAATAACTTATAGAACACATGGACTTAGCAGTTTTTCAAAATTGATATTTAGGTTAAACATTCTTCTTTTATATCGGTATATGTCTGATGATTTACCAAATTTTCATTTTTTAAAAAACAATAAACTTGTATCTCTAAATAGAACATGAAATTCTCTATATGCTATAGAGGATATACTAATAATATGAAAATAATTAAGTCCAGATATGTTATTTGTAAATTGAAATTAAATTAACTTCTAAAATAAAATAAAATTGATAAGTCAATCACCACAGACTCAGAACAGTAAAGGTGTAGTTCCTGCCTCAAGCAATTCTTCATGACAGAGATTCGAGTCACTTAACCAAGCCTATGTACTGGGAAATCCTAAAATCCTGAATTGTCTGTAAAGCTTATAGCATCCCTCCAAATTTTAAGGAAAGATGATTAACATATGCATAGGAGAAATAACAAGAACAATTGCACCATTTTTGCACTTTTATGCAACATTTGAGTATGGATGTTTATTTTTATTTCAATCATTCAAAAAACATGAAACGCCAAACACTGAAATTAAGTGATGGATTTAAATTGTTCAGAGTTTTTTTCCAGTGTTGATATTAGGTATAGGCATCAAAATCAATGTCATAGAAATCTATGAAATATATTTGCCAAAATGATATTGAAGTTAAACTTTACCTTCTCAGATGAGAGTGTGTGTCCTTAAATAGTTCTGACATATATATACAATATGTTATAATATAATATAAGATCATTCAAGGAAAATGTGATTTTTGTAATAAACTGCAGCTCTACATTTGAACATTCAACAGAGTTCAGCAGATAATTCCTCTGACCCACGTGTGACATAAAAACCATCAGGAAGATGTCCAATATTAAAATATTCACTTTGTACACCATACTTAATCTACTTATTATGATTATGATTACATGAGGAAAATGTAACAGAATACAAAGTTTATACAAGTTAATAAAATTTTTGTATGTATGTGTGTATGTGAGAGAGAAAGAGAAAGGGAGAGGGTGTGTATTTGTGTGTGTGTGCATGCATGTGCACAGGTAGCCTTGAATTTGATATAATTTCCTCATATTTCCCAAACCAGGAAAATAAGCAGAAACCAAGAGGAAAAACTGAAAATGGATTACTGATATTAATATAATAAACTTCACCAAGGTGTCCTGTTATAGGATTAATATGGTCTATGGAATGAAACTCAGCTGACCAAATATTTATCATGATATAATGAAAGTATAGAGTCAAATTTATTTACATGTAAATCTTCTATTTAAGTATCACTGTGGAATTTTCCTGTTATAATTGTTTAATTCATAGATGTTGCCCTTTGACCAGAAAATTTTATTTATCTTTTTGAACTTAAGTTTTATGATCATTCCAAAAAGTGAAATTAAATACCAGTCTTTTAATTATAAATGAAGTTGCACTTGTGTAATTATTTATAAGTTTCTCTGAAAGTATAAATAGATAGCAACAGGTAAACTTAGTTATATTTTTAGTATAGATTGGCATATTCAGAGTTTCTTTCTTATATTGTCTTCAATAAGCATTTACTATTATGCTGCTTAAAGTAAACTTGATTCACATATTTTTTGAGTGGGTATTTTTAGTTTTAGATTTATCTTTGAAGAGAATTAAAATGAAGCAACCTTTAGCATAAAATGATGCTGAAAGACTCACAACTCCTCTTTCTGGGAGACACACATATCAGAGTAGAGCAAAGTATAAATAATTGTATTGTCCCATGCCTGTGCTTATGCTGCGAAGAAATGAAGAATGGAAAACAGATCAGAAAGGTGGGAACAAGAAATGTCCCAATTAGACGTCTCACCACATTTCACTAATGTTAAGCTTCCTTTACCTTCTTACAGACATTTTTTTTCTTGAAATGCAGAAGCCTAGTCCTATACTTTCTATTATTTTCATTCAGTGCATTTTCAAAGCCCCCCACGAACAAAACAGAAAATGGAGGATGGAAGAACATTCTTGTACATAAATTCATATGTGATTCAGCAATGAGGCCCATGAATGAGCCAAAACAATTCTGTATTAAAAACCTTAAAACTAAATTCTTTAAGATTTTATCAAAGACATGGCTGAGCCACTATTGGCATTTTCTGTACTCGAGTAGGCTCAAGGTTGTAGAAATAAGCCAGTTTCAGATATGAGAAGCCTGAAGCTGTAGAAAATAGAGTAAATAATTTGTCAGAGCACTTCTGCCTTACTCTGTTGGTAAATAAATTGGTTACCTACAACAGAAATTTAAGGTTGTTTCTGAAGAGTTTATGGGTGAAATATATCAGGACATTGTAGACCTCCTCTCTGTGAAATCACTCCACAGCTTCTGTTTTCATAATAGTCATGAAAATGCTAACCTTGAGAATCTTTTATCAAAGTTCTCCTATTGTTATATTTTACTAATTAGTAGCATAACGTTTTTATTGAAGAAACAATTATTTTTATAGAACTTGCTTTTACTTGAAACTACTTTATAGGTTCTATATTGTTCCTGTAATAGAGAAAACTCCTGAAACAATAATTATATATGATATAATTATACATATAATACAATATGTATCATGTATACATTATATATTTCTTTATATAATATAAAGGAATGAGCATAATTTTATAAAAATATGTTTTGATATTTTAAAATTAATTTTAATAAAGCAAGTTGTATATTGTTAATATAAGGTTCAGATGGATTATAAATGATGTTTTTCAAATAAAATTGTTGCTGCCTCTGATATGAAAACTCAGAAGAATTATGACATGAAAATTCTACTGATTTTGTAAGAACATTCCTCCCACTGAGATACTAAGTTTAAAGTTCTTAAATACCCAATTAGGGACCTAAAGAGAGAGAAAGAGAGAGAAATGAAAACCTGGCCAAATGATGACTAATTAGAATGACAGGCGTTCTTCTGACTCATGGGGCAGTCACAGTACCTCAGCAGTAAAAATAGTGTCTCATTAGTTGTTTAAACATTATTCCCAGGTTTCCATGAAATTGATATTTAATCACTTTCCCAGTCTACAGCAGACACTTATGGCACAGAAAAGACATGGGGACTGGAAAGTTGATAAAATTTCTGTCAATCTCCTCTCAATTTGTAGAATGATACATTATAATGGGCCACTAGTGGCAGAGAGACACTGTATAGGGACCTGTAATTAACTTCACTTTCTCTGTTATTGATGGTATATGTTGAACTCTGTGATTAGATGGTGCATCTTGGGGGTGTGCCCTGAGGAACACACTGTGCAATATTCAAATACACATCAAAATCATGTCTATAGATGTGTTCACAACACTTGATGTGGCTTTTTGATAATTTAGGACTACTTTAAATTATTTGGGAACTGTGCTTATTACTCAGAATTGAACATTTAGAAAGGATTAATGACTAAAGAAAGAAAATTTGTATCAAATTTTTCAGGGAAATTTGCACAGAACAAATATTGACTGAAATTATAAAGGACATTTCTTTCAATCAGGATTTTTAATATCTGAGTTATTCTTGTGAATTGAAGTTATTCTTTTGGAAGTATTGTGTAGTGTTCAATGTCATATATAATTAAACAAAGGAAAATATGGCTTTCAGAACTACCTAAATTTGTCATTAAGTCTTAAATTCTGACTTCAAGCATACATTTTCAACTCAGCAGCCACTCTTCTGTCTCCAAAAACAAGGAAAGCTTTCAACATTTCAATGAAGAGAGTAGAAAATGCTGAGCACACCAAACATTTTTTAGCATATTATTCACTAAACAGTCTTTATTTCCTAAAAATAACATAAAACATCTCGCTGTTGGCCACTCTCCAAAGTGGTGGGCTGCTCATTTCTGGTTTTATTTTCTATCCCAATAAAATGACTCTGTATTTCCAAAGTACAATAGTACTGAAATATTTGTCACAGTTTCTGTTGCCAAGTTTATCTGCAACAATTCTCTATTCCCAGACATTCCTGGAAAGCACACTTTACCAAGACAGAGGGCAGCCCTGCAGACATCCCCTAAATAGGGAAGGGAGCCTTGTCCTTATGGTGCATGGAGAGTAATGGGCAAAGTTAAGGAAACAACTATGTCTATGCAGTGAGTAGTTTTTGGCATGCAGAACAGTTGCCTCGGGATTCTTGGAAAACAACTTTCATCTTAGGTGGAAAGGGAGAGGTATGCATAAATATTTTAACTAAGCTTCCCCAAAGTGTTTGTCTGTGGTCCACCACAGCACTTGCTTCTTACTGCAGTATCCCAAATAAAACTGGAGTATTGTCACATTAAAATTTAATCTAATAAAGTAAAATATTTTAGTAGGTATTTTCCTCATTGAGAAAATAAATGATTTTGGTTTTAAGTCTTTCAAAAAATCATATTTGTGTTTGACATATCCAAAAAATATTTTTGACTTAGTGTTCTTTTGTGTTCAAATTTAAAAGAAAACTAAGACACTCAGGACAAGAGCTCAGCATTGTGCAAATCTTTTTGTGTGGTTCGACAGCTTTTACAAATCATCCTGAAAGCAAGACCTAAATTTTACAATGCGCATTCTAATTTTCTAGGAAATGAGAACCCTCTAAAGACCACAAAGGGGCCAAATTATCTAAAATATTAGAGGCTTATTATATTTCTTACTAAATTATCAATTTTGTAAAACAATTAAACAGGGAAAGCCAATTAGTGTAAAAGTGGTCTTTGGAGTATAATCATTAGTTAGAAGCTCATTTGATAAGGTTAGTTCCAAATCTAATAAGTGAAAGCCCCAGCAGAACTGTAATACAATCTTGGCGGCAGCTTTTAACACTATCCATCTCCAAATAGAAACCACCAGAAATTAAGGAAATTAAAAAAAGAAGTTATTTTTGCCACAATCAACAGAATCTCTCCAGAGCTAGTTTCTCAATTATTATCACTAGAAATTTATTTGCACTATGAATCAAAATTATTATAAGTTTCAGTTCCTTACAACGTGTACCAAGGACTCAGACTGAAGAACTGCAAAGAAAACAGACAAAATTAACAAAGCAAATGCTTGCTTACTTTGGGGGAATATAAGGTAACATTTATAAAGCAAAAAATACACAGATCTATTTCCCCTGGTCATTCTTGCAGCTAATTTTTCAGCCTCTGATATATGCATCTCACTTAGGTTCAGAAATATCTTGAAATCTTGTTTACACACAGGAAGGAAAACCTGAGAGTGGAAGAACAGGAGGATGTCTATATGGAATATCATAAACACACTTTTTAAGTTTTTAGTTGCTCTGTTGAATATTTCAATAATTTTAAGTAAATTGAGGCAGATGGAATGTTTGCATGGACACAATCGTTTAAGTAGCACAACTGGTACAAACTTCTGAGTTAGACCTAGGTGTTTTGATGCAGGCCTGAAACTCCAGTACATGAGAAACAGAGGCAAGGGAATGGTGAATTTGGGGCCAGTCTAGGGTATATGGTGAGCCTTTGTCTTAAGAAGCCAAAAGGAATATAGACCAATAGTAGAATGCCCTACTTAGCGTGTATAAGGTTATGGGTTTAAACTCCAGTACACGACAATCTAAGTTTCATAATGATTTTACACAAAGAATTTGGACCATTATTCAGAAAAATTGGAGCATAACAATTCCTAACCTATTGCTCTGTTAGATCAAGAGAAAGGGATGCACATGGCCACAGGAATTGGATCTGATCTTCCTAGTTATCTTAATGTAATATTGATAATAAATTCACTATAAGCTTCTAATCTAAATGCTTCCACTTCAGTTATATTTGTTCCACTTAGTTATAATGTGAATAGTTATGAATAAAAATGTCACATTACAGATAAAAGCTATCAAGCTGTCTGTTCACTAAGTGCTACCTCATGAGCTCTGTCCATTGAATAATAAAGTGAGCAGATAATTGGCACTATCAGATCATCTACCGAACAGTACATCCATAATCACAGACTGGCAGATCAGTCAGCAGGAAACAGTTGGTGATTGCAACATTTCCTAGAGCACCCCACACATAAATGCCTCCAAATCAGTTGCATAAGCATCACACATGGTTATTTGCTTTTTAACATTCTTTTCAGTCCTATAGACTTTCATGCATACAAATCATATGACTCACTTTTATAAGCTGGTACAAATGAGCAATCGTCTTTCATGCATCAATTTTGAAATATTCATTATTGTTATTTTAACATTTTTGGTGTGGATATTTGATTCTTATCAGCAAGAGTGTTCTGAATATAAATGTTATTAATATTGTTGTGTAACCAATCATGCCAAATCCCTTAGGCAATTAAAAAACAGAAAAATTTGCATTTGTTTGTACAAATTAATAATGTGAAAGATTATGTCCAGGTTAAAGGTTAGCATGGAAAAAATGGACATGGTGCATGAACACAAAATGAATTACTGCATGGTTTTGTAACTTTATTACTAGCACTTAGTTAATTATGCTGTATATCAATCTAATAATTAAAAAGCAGACTCCTACTTCAGTGTCTTATTCAAAGAACCATAACTTACTCCACACACTTAGAGCTGTGATCAATGATAAATCTCACAGTGTGATAAAAAAAGCCAAATTCCATTTGTTTCACTCCTTGAGAGCTATGCACACACACACACACACACACACAAACATACACACAGAGAGAGACACACACACACACACACAACTTCATTCTTCTACATACTGTTAATTAAACCAGGTCATGGGTCAGCTCTTATTCGGTGGGAAGCAATTGTTCACGTACATGAATAATAGGAGAGTCTGAAGAAAGATGCTCTTTTTTTTTTCAGAAAAATGGTTGTACTCAATTTCTCAAAGAATAAACAAACAAGCTTATTTAAATTAGTGTAAATTTCACTTTACCTTAACAAATCAAATTCCCAAAGCTTCCCTAAAATTTGTTATCCAGACAGCTAAACTTCAGTGTCTATTGTTTATACAGTGGAAAGTCCTTTGACACGTTTATCTGTACTTCACCTATAGAACATGTAAACCAACTCATTAAAATCGTGTTTTTGATGGTCGCTTTCTTTTGATAAGTTCAGCTGGCAGTAGAAAGTCAATGTGAAGGCTGGGGTGAAGCTCACAAAGGCACACAAATATATACATGCTCAAAATCATTATAATTCAAAGAAGAAAACCAATATGCTCACAGGGAATCAGATAACTTCAGAAAATGTGGGAATGTCTGCTTCTTTTCTTAGACTGGAAACCCACAGGTAACCATGGCTTTCATTTTATTTTTCTCTTATATTTGATGGTTTCTGGTTCCATCAAAAGCAACTGAAATAAGTGCTTTCTTAAGACTGTGATTTTTGTTGGTGTGATGAGTAAGCAGGTAGAGATGCTTGTGCTCACACTAGCAACCTGCCTTTGATCTCTGGCACTCACTGGTGGTAAGAGAGAACCTACTACAGAGAGTTCTCCATTGGCCTCCTGAGACATACCATGGCACTCACACACATGTGTGCACAGACATAAAATAAAAAAGGGAGTGAATGAATAAACACATAAATAATTTCAGAAATAAAAAGATAATTCCTCAGAATTTAAAAAGGAGAAAGTCATAATCAGGCAATGATGACTTAAATCCCTCTGCTCATAGCTCAGGGGACCCTGCAGAAGAAGAGGTGGAAAGCATCTAAGAGCTAGGGGTGATAAAGGACAGCAGGAAGACAAGTCCCTCTAAAGCAACTGAGCAATGCACATGTGAACGAAACTGAAGCAGCTAGACCAGGGCTTGACACGGGTCTGCACCAGCTCATCACTGTTTATATTATAGCTTTCAGTTTAGTATTTTCAAGGGAGTCCTGGGTGTGTGAATGACTTGGTGCCTCATTCCATTGCCTTAGGTTCTTTTCCTTCTGTTGGTTCGCCTTGCCTAATTATGATGTAAGGTTTTTGTTTATATTTTATTTTGGTATATTTTGTTGTTACCTCTTAGATGCCTAACATTTCTAATGAGAGACATAAAGTGAGAGGATCTGGATGGGAGAGGAGGTTGGGAGGAACTGAGAGGACTAGAAGGAGGGGAAACAGTATTTGAGATTTATGATATGAGTAATAAATCTATTTTCAATAAAAGGGGAAATGAATAGAAAATAATAATCAAATGTGACACATTTTCCCAGTGTTTGATCGACTTTGAAATTATCACTTAAATAATATCTGAACATGCAAACTCACAGAGATTTTGGCAACATGCACAGGACATGCACAATTTCAATCCAGTCCAGCTGGGATTTCAGTATCAAGAGGAGGAGTGGACAAAAGATCCCACTGCTAACCTAGAGGCTACTTGCATTTTATTATTATCCCCTGCTGGCGGGGGGATAATAAATTTTCTTCAAAAGAATGTCACTGAGTATTTCAACCATGGTCCAGGCAGGCCAACATAAAATGAACCCAATGGGTTTTGTGCATTTTTTTTCAGTATTTTTGGAGGAGAGGGATAGTGGTTGGTGGGATTTTGCCATGTTTGTATGTGTTTCTTTGTTGGTTTTCTGGGAGAGAGACAGAGAGGGGGAAGAGAGGGAGAGAGGGAGAGGGAAGGAGGGAGAGGGAGAGAGAGAAGGAGGAAAGGAGGGCAGGAAGGATGGAGGGAGGCATGGAGGGAAGGAGGAAGTAAGGAAGGCAGTCAGAAGTTGGATGAGTAGGGAGGTGGAGAGGATCTGAGAGGAACTGAGAGAAGGAAAACATGTTCAAAATATACTGTATAAAAAAACTAAATAAAAAATTTGCTCTGGCAAAAATAGCTGACTTTTTTTCTTTTTATTTATTGTCTGTATGAGTTTGTATACGTGTAAGGGGTGCAAGTGTACCTGCAAGAGCATGTGGAAATGCTTGCTTGTGCCTGTGTGTGTGGTTTAGCAGACGTCAGTCTCCTGGCCTTTCTCAGGAGCAGTCCTCCATCTTTTTCATTCACCGGAACAAGATTTCCACATTCTGGAACTCTCTAAGCAGGCTCCACTGTGTGGCCACTAAGCTTCAGGGGTCACCCTGTCTTCACCTCCCCAGAGTTTGAGTTAGAACTATCCACCACCATGTCATTCTTTTCCTGCTTTTAGCAATTTGACACATGTTCTCATGCTTGTATGGCAAGCATTTAGCCAACAGAGCTTTATCCAAAGCCCCAGTATGAATTTAAATGACTCATAATACTGTTTTCTAAGTCATATATATATGATTTCTAATTATGCACAATAGAAATTTTTTTTAAATCCTTTATGTCAAATGCTAATGTCTGAACCACTGCCCACTGCAAATATCTCATTACTAATGTTACAATTATTCTCAAACACTCAAATAAAATAGTGATCACATCTAATGACATAGCATTTAATACATTGCCCCACAAATATCCAGCACATAGTAAGGGAACTGAACAAATGAACATTGAAATGTAATTCCTATGTTAGATTCAGTGTCAAATGCCTAGAACCCCAGCGCTCAGGAAGTTGAGATAGGAAATCTCTTGAGTCTGAGACTTGCAAGCAACCTAAGATACAAAGCAAGACTCAGATTTGAAAACTAGAAAAACCAGAATTTTAGAAACTAACATGTTTTTTGCCTTGTAGTAACTTGGAATGCAAAATAAATATTTTGTGTACATGACTAAAGCAATTCATATTTATTATCAAATATTAAAATTACTTAATCAAGGTAAAACACCAAAAGGCAGCATGGTTGTATAACTGAAAGCAGTGACGGAAGTGTTATAAAAGTTCATCACTGAAACAGAGCTAGCATCTAAGAATGTGGAAACGACTGGAAGACTGCATGAGCAAACAGAAGGTCTGACTAAGCTCACGCTCAGAGCTGTCACAGGCATTTTTCTCATGATAAATCAAATTCTTTCTTCCCTCCTCTAAGTAAGAACATTGCTGTTCTTCAAGACGCGATCTGTTAGACTGATTTGGTTTGAAAGTATCTCTTCTGTCACACCGTGTAAACTAGAGAACTGGTTGAACGCTGCTTCAGCAAAACTACCATTCCATGACAGCAAAGGACAGGCCAGTCTTACTCTATTCTGGGGCCTTGAGCTTGTACTAGAGCAATATGATTTGGGATTCTTTTACTCCTGAAAGTGAAGACAAATTTGAAAGATGGTTAAAACATAAATTGGCAACTTTTTTTAAGACATCAAAGTTTGTTCAAAATCAACCCAGGTATTTAGTCATTCTTTAGAGAAATAACTGTTTCATTACAGTAATTCCATACAAAAAGATAATTCATGTTGTTTTCCTTCATTAGTACTTTTTAAACCTATCCCCTGCTTTCTCCTTCCTTTACCAAATCCCAGAAATCTTTGCACTGTCCTTTAACCTTAGATTTCATACATGAAAATGTGATGGCTATCTTTGTGAGAGAGACTTACTTCACAAATATGTTTAGCAACTTCATAACAATGAAGCAATTCAATTTAAGATCCAGAAAAAATCCCGCATGTATCATGCTGCCTTCTCTTTATCCATTCTTTCATTAAAGGACACCTAAGCAATTTTGCTACTTGGTTACTAAGAGACTGCTCAGAATAACATGGCTGTACATGTATCCTGTAGTAACCTGATTTGATTTTTCAAGTATATTTACAGAAGTGCCATAGCTGGATTATATGGAGATTCTTGTCTTAATATTTTTAGAAACTTCCAAAAAATCGTGGTTGGACTAATATGTGTTCCCACAAGCAATTACTAAAAAGTCCTTTCTCCAGATCCTCTTCAGTATGTTTTGTTCCTCATTTCTTTAAAACAAAATTGCTGTTCTGACTGCAATCAGGTTGCTTCTCAATGTAAATTTAACTTGCATTTCCTTAACAGCTCTGAATAATGAGAATATTTTAATGGCTTTTGTGCCCACTTATATTTCTTCAGTTAAATTCCAATTCCCAATTCTTAGTTGGATTATTTGGTCTTTAGATTTTCAAAGTTTGAAATATTTCTCTATTTTAGGTTATAATTTCCTATCAAATGAGTGTGTGATAAAGACTTCATTTCACCCTGTATACTGTCCCTATTTTTTGTTTCTTTTGCTCCACACTTTTAAAGGTTGAAATAATATTTGTCAATTCTTGCTCTTGAAAGTGCGTACACCTACATCTTAAAATATTTTCCCTATGCTTTCTGATAGTATGTCCAAAGTTTCACATCCTACATGGAGACCTTATTTTTTTAGTTGATTTTTGAAAAGGTAAAAATAGGCATCTGATTTGAATCTTCTGTAAATGGATACCAAATTACTCTGCTTCACTCTGAATGATGCTGTTCTTAATGTTTGCTTTTATGTAACTTTTGCCAAGAATCAAATGGCCATAGCTTCCTGGGCTTACATTTGGATCTTTTCTATTCTGTTGGTCTATATAACTGCTTTTGGACCATGCATCCTGACAGTATATCCATAATTACTTAAATTGTGAAAATTTAGAGAATCAAAATATAGTGGCAATGAAATTCATATATTCTACCTGTTCTCAAGACTCAGAGACAGAGACCACATCACCTGGTAGCTGCTAACCTAGGGAAAAAAAAGAATAAAAAGGTCATTGACAAAACTTAACATTAATCCTGAAAGGGAAGGTCTTAAAAAGCGGGATGAATACATAAAAGATGAGCATAGCAAACACAGGAGTCAAAGGAGAGGTAGTAAACACTAGGAGGCCTAAAAGTATTAGTATCTTGCACTTGTTAAACACATACCATGTTTCTAGTATATCATTTATGTAAGCTACCAAGTTACAGAAAATTTGCAGCACACCATGGCTGACAATGCTTACACACACACATGCACACACACACACACTCACTCACACACACACACACACACACACACACACACACAAACTAAATATCAAGGAGGAAGAGACAGAAAGAAGGAAGCCCTGAGGAAATGGAAGGACAGACAAATTCTAAAAAATAATTAAAAAAAATAAAACTAGTGTGAGAGAACATTACTCATTAAGGAATCTGAATTATGTGAGTAACTAGAGCATGGTCAAAATATACTGAGAAGCAACACTTACATAATAGGGAATCTCAGGGATATTAGCAACGAATTAAAGGAGAACTTGTATTAAAGCATAATGGGACAGGGAAAACTTAAATGGGACAAGGACTGAAAGGGAAGGGTAGATGAGAGAAGAATGGGCAGGACAAGTGACACTGAACACATTTCTAGTGAGTAACGTGCAAACCAACTACTGTAGAAATGCCATAGAATAGACACATTCAAAAATATAGGAAGAGTTTAAATAGAGCGAACATATAACCAAGTGACAACATACCTACAAAGCCGCAGATTAACATGAAAATTCCAGTACTAAGAATGAGTTACCCTCTGGAATGATTAGCCAGTTTTGCCTCAGAGATCCACAAGCACTTGTGGGATTTCAAACGCTTAAGTTGTCCTCTAGTACCTGACATTAATATCCCACTGCTAAAGGTATACATTTGACTCATGGAGCATGGAGAAATCAAGTTGGTAATGACCTGGAAGTGTCAACCCTACTGGCCAGCTTTCATGGTGCTGGAAAATACTGTGCATAGTAACAAATGAGAAAAGGAATCTCCAGTCTCACCCAGCTGTGTACACTGTAAGATAAAATAACAACTGCATAGTAAAATATGTCCACTGTTATTACAGTGGTGTGACCATCATGGGAATAACGAGACACTCTATACTTGATTTTAAGACATAGTTGAAATATGAATGTCATACCTGGAACCATTATCAGGGCCAAGGACATGTAGCTAGACAGATCATAGGCCCCTGGGGCAAATCTATCACTATTACTTTCCTAAAAAGGCATAGCTTTTAAGCTAACTCCTAATGAACTGATTTAAACTTATAGATTTGCAAACATCTCAACCATAATCAGAGAAACTTCTATTTACAAAAGATTACAATTGACATAGAGATCCACAACTAGTCAGTGTTCAGAAAATGACAATTGTTGAATGCTTGATGCTAAATGAGACATCTTTATCATACCTTCTCACAAGGCTTGGGGCCATTGCAGAAAAGAAAAGCAAAATGATTTTAAGGGTAAGAGGCAGTAATGAATACAAGGAAAGTGTGTTTTCTGGGTATAGTATGTAGTTACAAATAAGAACTCACTCCATTTGAGATAAATGCAAAAGAACAATGCAAAGTCAAGGCAGACAAAAAGAGGGAATATGAGCATGGAACTCTACCGCTAGCTAAAGGGCTTTTGACAACTGATAGCTGCTGGGAAAGGGAGCGAGTTGATATTCTTAAAAGTATAGCCCCTGATTGACCACACTTAAGTAAAAGCTACACATCTAAGCATATATGAGCAACACAAACATCACTTGATAATTTTTGTCTGAGGGGTTGTTTGTCTGCTTTTAAAGAACACAAAGTTGACTGGGTAGGGAAGGCAAATGGATCTGGGGGAAAATTATGGGAGATAAATATGATCAAACTACATTGTATGAATTTCCCAAAGAACTAATAAAAATAGAGAAAAAATGTACACAAAGCAGGGAAGAGAGGTATTGGGATGGGGCCAGAGGAATGGGAATAAAAATTTGATTTGGCTAAAACAAAAGTGCATTGTACATAAAGGGTCCAAGCATAAGAATATAAAAATATAGATTTTAAAAATAAAAATGTAGAAATAAAAAATAAAGTTGTAAGTCTAAGAGAATGAGAACAGACTGTCAGCAGCTTTTTTTAGTAGTTTAATGATTAACTATTAACAATGGGTTATTCCACTTTACAAACCATCACTCTATTTACAAGGCTGAAGCATCTTTCTTCAAACTGAGAACTAGCCTACAGATATGAGCTGAGTCAACTTTTAGGACATAGATATATGACCTCTGTGTTATGCATTATCCCTGTTATGTGAAAATGGCAGCTGGTGTGGGAGGTCCTTCTGTCTATGTGTTGCATTTATTGGTTAATGAATAAAGAAACTGGCTTGGCCTGTAGTATGGGAAAAGAAAGGCAGAGTCAGAGAGAAGCAATGGAGCCGCTGGAGATAGACGCTGTGAACTGTACCCAGTAAGCCACAGCCACATGGTGATATACAGATTAAGAGGANCTGTGGGGTACTGGGCGGGACAGAAACCCCAACAAGCTGGCCCTCATGTTACAGTGTCCTCAGCAATAGGATCCTACTATTAAGTTCTGGAGGGTGACAGATGTATGGTTTCTTGAAAAAGAATTATCTCCTGTGTAGAATAACTAAATTCTTTTATATAAGTGTGTGTGTGTGTGTGTGTGTGTGTGTGTGTGTGTGTGTGTGTTTCAAAGCACAGGCAAGGGAGAATACAAGAGACAAAGACAAGGAAATTGAAAATGGGCTCCTTGTAATGGCAGTGTCTTATTCTAGAACACATTGTAAGAACAAACAGTGTGCAGGCATGAAGATCAGTCTCTATCAGCATCAACAGGAAAAGAATAAGGCCCAGGAGCCCTAGGAAGTACCCAGATCAACATCTGCTTAGCAGACTCCCAGCTTCAGGCTGTTCCCATCCTAAAGAGATAAAGCTCTCATACTTACTTTTTCTCAGCTTGGTTTTCTGTTTTCTCCAGATGTTCATGCCTTGTCCATGCCAGGGAATTACCTTACACATTCCAGAGAGTACCACTAGCACCACTTTACAGAGGATGGTTAATCATGTAATGATTAATTTGCCCTGAAAACAAATAATTAACCCATACACTTAATCTCCATTTTCAATAAATGTCCTCAAAAAGATTAATTTGAATGAGTATTCTAACATATCCTCATCACAACCTCCCAATAATCTCTGAGTTTGATAGACCATTAGTAGACTGTTGTTTCTAAGAGAGTAATTCCACATTCTTTCATAGAACTTCCCAGTATAATATGTACACTGTAGAGCATTTACTTTATACAAACAAACATTTCCTGATGATAATACACTTCCTACAAACACAATAATATAAGTTTATATGAACAAAACTTTCAATCAAAGGTCACTGTTTTAAAAGGGATATTATTGAGGATATGTCATCATGACTTATAAATAATAAATTCAAAATCTGGATCTTTAATATGTATTATGGCAATACAGCCACTTAACATATACACAAAGGATATTCTTTGAAAACTTATTGTGTTCATTTAAGCTCAATCAAGTTTTACTGTATTATCTTACATTATTTAAAAATACCTGTGAATATATCTTGTTAATGACTAATTTGAATAATTTTTGAGCTCTGAGTCAGTGGTTCTCAACTTTCCTAATGCTGCAACCCTTCAATACAGTTTCTTATGTGTATGAGCCACAGCCATAAAATTATTTCATTGCTACTTCATAACTGTAATTTTACTGCTGTTATGAATCAAATTGTAAATGTATGATATGCAAGATATGTGACTCCTGTGAGAGGGTCATTCAATCCCCAAAGGCATCACGACTCATGGTTGGATAAATGCTGGTCTAAGAGAATCACCAGTATCAGTCTTGCTGAGTATGAGTTATAGCTACCAGTCACTGGTCTAAGATCTCTGTTTACATTACCTAACTTTAACCCTTCCTGAACTCCAGTGAAGGAAACCTTATTGTCATCCTCAGGTCATAGAGTAACAAGATGATGCTCCAGATAAGCTGCACTTAAGGATTCATAGTTATGAAGTAAAATAAATATTCAAACACACCCTCACCTGTGGAAAGTCTGGACTCAATTGGCATTGACAATAAAATCTCAAATTGCAAGGTTAACAGATTTCTTACTGTCCTCCCCAGAATTTTCAGATAAAGACAAATTTTAGTTAAAACACGTGTGGATATAAAATTAGATCCTTATAACCTCTGTAGAATTACTGATATGTATGACTGGCAGGCTTTTATAGTCAAGGCCATTGAGTGGTTAGAACTCTGAGCTTTATAGTTAACTTGCTCTCTCCTAAAAAACAAACTACACTTTATAACTCTCTTTTACTTCCATATTCCCTTGGCAAAACATTAATAGTTCTGTCACTTTCTACCTTATTGGTACCTTTCAAAATGTTTAAATGTGATTCTAATAAAACTAAAGAAATCACAGAACAGAGGAGTATGTTAAACAAAAAAAGAAATCAAAAAATATTTGTGGAAAGTGGTAAGTCCTGTGTTTGTCCCATATAATTATAGCTAATGTTCACAATACAGTACCACAGGATGACTTCACCTCACCTCACTATGCTAATTCTTTCTTGTCAGTGTTTTTCGTCTTGATTCCATGACCTACTGTCCCTTATTCTCAAACATACAAGAAAGATTTGCAATGATGTAATTAAATTGTTTATACATCTAGATTTTAAAATTGGAAATTACTCTTTTGGTGTCTTATGAAAGTAATAGGTGCTAATAATGTAAAAATACATTGAGAATATTTAAATTCTGCTCTAGTCTATATTTATCCCTTTAATTTTAACACTTACTTTTGGACTGAAACAATAGTTCATCTTGGCTGTAAACTTAAATATACTTATATCAAGAAAACCTAAGCAGCTTGGCACACCTGTAAGGAATTTTCTTAATTGGATCATCTAAGGTGGGAAAATTCACCCCAAAACGGGGCCACATCGTCTAGTGGCTGCCCACATGAAAGGACACAGAAGGAATCTTCTGTTCTTGTCTCCCTGTTCTCATTCTCACTAGCAAGTTCATCTACCCTGTTGCTGAAGTATTCCTTTTCTGATATTAGAACCTACTTCTTTGTGATTCCAACATTGACAAAACACCACCAACTCCCTAGGAATCCTCCATGACTCCAGCACCAGGTTGGGGATGCTGAGACATTTAGCCTCATAGACTAAATAGCTACAAGATTCTTGGGGACAACCATTTTTGGACTAGCCAGACCACAGCATGTGAACTACTCTAGTAAATTCATTGCAACCATTTTGTTCTTTAGAAAACCTGAGTAATACAGCCTAGCAAACATTTGAACACAAATACATTATAATATTACTTGATCATATAATTTGAAATATTTTAATGACTAATTACTTTGTTACATTTGTTACCATGCTCCATTATATCTTAAACCCAAAGTTGTACCCAAGGAATATAATATTTGAGAAACCTGGCAATAATTATGTTGTTATGATTTTTACTATGGCAGTTGCATATAAACATTCCTTCATTTTCATATTTGTACATTCCAACTTTTCTTCACATTCATACATATTTACTTTTCAAAGGAAAACATTAATGAGTCACAGAAGGAGATGACTTAACTAGCAAACTGAGAAATCACACATTTATCTCTGTGCAGGAAGTAGAGTGTAGAGACAGGAAGTGGGACGGAGTTATAAGCTCTCACCTCATGTCCCAGCAATACACTTGCTAACAAATCTTCGTGTCTTAAAAATTCCATAACATCTCAGATAGTGCCTCCAACTGGAAAGCAGAGCTCAAAGAGGTGAGCCTAAGAAGCCATTTCTCACCCAAGTTATACTGCAGTATAAATAAAACCTAAATGCCCATTCCCAGGGATTCACTTCCTCCTGATGCTTCACCCCCTAAAGTTTGCACAACCTTTTCTTTCTTTCTATTTTTCTTTCCTTCTTTCTTTCTTTCTTTCTTTCTTTCTTTCTTTCTTTCTTTCTTTCTTTCTTTCTTTTTTCCTTCCTTCCTTCCTGCCTTCCTTTCTTTATTAAAAATTGCCATCTCCTCCCCTCCTCCCATTTCTCTCTCACTCCCTCCACTCCCCCTCCCTCTCCAGTCCTAAGAGCAGTCAAGGTTCCCTGCCCTGTGGGAAGTCCAAGGTCTCCCCCCCTCCATCCAGGTATAGGAAGGTGAGGATCCAAACAGACTAGGCACCCCCAAAGCCAGTACATGCATTAGAATCAAAACCCAGTGCCATTGTCCTTGGGTTCTCAGTCAGCTCTCATAGTCAGCCACATTCAGAGACTCTAGTTTGATCACATGCTCCATCAGTCCCAGTCTAGCTTGCCATAGTGAGCTCCCATTAGATCAGTCCCATTGTCTCAGTGGGTAGGCGCACCCCTCACAGTCCCGACTTCCTTGCTCATGTTCTCCCACCTTCTTCTCTTCATTTGGACCTTGGGATCTCAGCCCAGTGCTCCAATGTCGGTCTCTGTCTCTATCTCCATCCATCGCTGGATGAAGGTTCTATGGTGATATGCAAGATATTCATCAGTGTGGCTATGGGATAAGGCCAGGTCAGGCACCCTCTCCTCTTCTGCCCAATGAACAAGCTTGGGACATCTCCTTGGACACCTGGGAACCCCTCTAGAGTCAAGGCT
>LOEQ01006043.1:12220-35090 GCA_001685075.1 Bramus lutescens
AGAAAACCAGCCCACAAATCACAATCCCAGAGAACCTAGACAACAATTAGGACCTAAGAGAGACATATATAGATCTAATCTACATGGGAAGTAGAAAAAGACAAGGTCTCTTGAATAAATTGGGATCATGGGGACCTTGGGAGAGGGTTGAAGGGGAGGGGAGATGTGGGAGGAAAGCAGAGAAAAATGTAGAGCTCAATAAAAACAAAATAAATTAAAAAGAAAGAAAGTATGTTTTTAAAAACCCAGTACTGTAAAGAGGTGAGAGCTAGTAGAAAATTTAGATGATGGGATCTTATATCATGAATAGATCAATGTTGTTATTGTGGGGGTGACTTGGTACCATGCTATTGCCTAGCCTCTAGAACCATGAACTGACTAAATTTTTTTATGTTAAATTACTCAGTTGGTGGTATCCTATTTTATCTGCATATAGCCAACTGCTCTGTGTCTAACAACTTAACTTTCTATATAGTTCCACGCAATTCTTTAGTCAGCATCCTTGTTCTGCTTCCTAGAGTAACCTCTGAGGCAGAAACGGTGCTTATTACTTGACTTCTGTTTTCAAAAATGTGAAGGCAAAAGGACAACTGGGAGGCATTCAGCAAAGTGTCAACCCTGTGACTGAGTGTGGCTCAGTCTGTGGGCATGAGTTCTTCACTTCGACCTATGCATATTTATTGAGTACTTACTCTTTCTTTACAGCACTGAAGAAATCAGTGTTCAGATCCTGGCTCTTCTGCTCAATATAACCTTGGATAGTTCGCTTAATTTCTCAGTGACATCATTTTTCATGCCATGTAATTGGGTAATAATATCATCTATTAATAACTGTCTGGAAGACATGAGCTGAAATATGAAAATCTTGAGAGTAGGATTTTTTCACTTGCAAACGTCTGCTGAGTGATTGTAAGAAATGCCACTAGGCCTGCGTGTTGGGGCTGGTACTGGCTCTTGGGGATCAGCAATGGATTAGCAGCCTTGTTGTTGTGGATTGTGTGTCCTTGTATAGTGCCTATAACCCTCATAAAAACTCCATGAGATGCAGTTGGCCTAGGTGGGGAAAGTGCAGCTAGTGAGAAGATGTAATTAGTGAAAGTCACCCAACTATTAGGTACCCAAGTCAGAAGTGGTACCCAGATTTCTCTTACAATATAGCATACTGAATTCTCATAGCTTATCAATACACTCGCAGAAGACTACAGTCAAAAGGATATTAACTTTCTTTTGCTTGCATTTCCCCCCCTACATTTTCTTTTTTTTTTTTCTACAATTGGGGCTTTTCTATTATGTTCTTATGTTGGATTCATTTTCCTACTTCATATTGGGAGAAATACTTGGAGACATGTATTGTATTCATGGCCTCTCTGATATTGTTGCTGACGGACCAATCCTGGTCTAAAGATACATGGGATTTCACTGAAAATGAAATGTCCACTGTGATTCATTTCTGCAGCAAATGGGTAATGTGTACTTTGGACTTTAAAAATAGAGATGAGTCAGGGAAATCATATGTTTCCCATTTAAACTAAAGCTTTTCAAAGATTTAGGTACCCCTCCACCCTTTACCATCATATTAAACATGATGACCATAATTGGGGTACACATACAAATAGAACTTAAAATAACTCATTCCTTTCCAATTATAGCATTTGGCAATACTATTTATCAAAATAATAATTTAAGCTATTTCTGGTCAAATTCCACATTGGCTCAAAAATCTCCAGTGTGTCAATATTCATTAGCCTAAATTTCATCACCACATGAAAAGGGACGAATGGTTGTCAGCCCCCCTCCCCCCTTTCTCTTTTGGTTACCCTTGCTCCCACTCTCACCGTGTCTCACCTTCTGCATGGGTCATGAGGCCTGTGTGTTACAGACACAGGCTGCCTCCTTCTGAATGACTTTTCTGTTATTATTGTCCCAGTACTCCACCCATGTTAGTTTCCATGGGCTACTTTAGTGGGTGTGGATGATGAGAGCCGCCAGGCTGCCTGGCTGCCATCTGTGGTTGTACCTTTTAGGTCAGCTTCCTGCTCTTCTGTAGTAAGGCCAGTCCATCACAGGGTACCCCATCTCTGTGTACTTTGTGCACCTTGATGGTAATCAGATGCTTATTTTTAGGTTAATTAGAAATAGTTTCCTATATTTTAGTGAAACTTAATTAAACTGCATCCTGGAAGAGCATGCTGTGTAAGTGTCTTCTCTTTGTGTGTGAAGTTAAAGTTTTCAGAAAATACCTGAGGTAACAACCAAATGACTTCTACCTGATTTGCAGTCAAATTATGTTTTTTAAAAAAACTATAAAAACAGTCACAACATATTCCTCAACCAACAAAAATATTGAAAACAGGAAGAAAGGATGAAGTCAAGGAAAAATAGAAGGGAGAGGGATTGAACAAAAGACAGTAAGAACAAAGCAAAAATGTAATTGCATTTCTTGAGAGTTATCTTATTTTAATTTTTATTCATTTTTTAAAAGTATCCTCACTTGGAAGACTTTGAAATGCATTCTTGGGACTGTGTGCTGTCTGGTTTGCTTCTCTTCTGATGCTGACTAACTTGGTTCTGAAACTCTACTTCCAGGCAAAGATACAAAATATGCCAAGGAAGTCTCAGGAGCTCATCTCTCCCTCTTTCTAGGCATCAATATCTAGCATATTAGAGCAGGGAGGTCACACTGTATGAAATATATAGACCCCACTGGGCTTTGCAGATCAGGCCTCACATGTTGACCACCACTGATAAAAGTTATTTAAGGCAAGGGAGCCATCAGCTGCCAAAAACATTTGGGATACAAGTAAGCAATATTTTCTCAAGTCTGCTTCCCATGGAGAAAACAATTTCATTTTTGTTTCTACCCTGAAAAGTCTTGCATGTATATGTTCATGATAAGTTAACAACATCAATGATCCCTCCCTCTTTTTCCTCAACAATACTGAAAGTAGCATTTTGGCTCATGGCACATGGCAGTAATGCCATCACTCTGGAGCAGAGAAAGGAGAATCATATATTTCAGATATATGCTGTAGGTTAAAGATATTTGACATATCAGATACATGATGACCTGGACTACCTAGTTCCAGGTCAGCTTGGCCTACATGAGATCCTGACTCAACAAAAGTCAAACAACCAACAACAAAATCAAGAAAAGTTCTAATCATGAAGTGTTCTACTAGAAACAAGCTACGTTTTAAGGGTGTGGACACATGAGAGTGTTCGTTTGGAGGTAGGACAGTCATTCTTTCAGAAGGAATTAGTGGGTTTTAGAAATAGGAGCTAGAGATTGGCTGTAAATGAGACATTCAATGACTGAGGCACATCCTAGATTGAAGCGTTAATCTAATTAATCTTTATCAATAAAATTTTGAGTCAGACATTAGGGTAAAAGCCTAAAAGATCAGGGAAGCAGGGGAGCAGCCACCAGTGACTTCCCACCCCTTCCCTTCCTCAGTCCAAAAAGGCCTAGATCCTCTCTCCGCCCCCACCCCCCATCATTTCCTGTCTCCTCTCTCTACAGACTTCCAGACCTCTGCTATTAAGTAGTGGCTAGCTCTGTCCTCTGACATTAAGCAAGCTTTGTCAGAACACAAACAAAATATCACACAGCACAAGATTTACACTTTTTTAAAAATGCATAATTTCATTTTGTCATTATGGTAGTTATGATGTTTGTCCTCTGAGTTATTGTATTCTTCACTTCTTAGCCTGGGACTGAAGGACAGGAGCTTGCTTGCCTTTCTTTCACTGGATCCCATTGTCTAGGATGATGATCAGGCTCTTAGCTGCTCAATTAGTGTTTATGGAGTAAGTGGAACCTGATATTCTGTTATTAATATGAGGGGTAAAGATGGAGGCAAAGAACGAAATGTGCGTGTTCAAGAACCAAAGAATTAGGAAGGAGAGATGCCCTAAGTTCCTGAGAAGAACTAAGAACGTGAATGTTCACTGTGACTACCTTAAGGTTAATTGTTGATGTTTGGATAATCATTGTGAGCATGAACTGGCATAGACATTGTTTCTTCCATTATTTAGGTTATGAAGGTATTCTAGCAAATACTTCAGCACTCATTAGACCCCCCCAGCATTCCATTCTTTTCTTATTTCTCATTTACTCTGATGCTAACTAGAGTGTTTTCTTTGGCGTAAAAATTACTACAGTTCTATCAAGGAGTGAAAGATGGATTATTAAATAGATGGATTAATGCCCATTTTCCTTTTTTATTGTCTTGGAGTTCTTCTGTGGCCACTGAGACATGTACATATGAGAGTTCAGCTTAGAGTTATGGGTACATGTGGTAGCTAGAACAGTTACATATTTACACATGGAAGTACTAAACTTGCAACAGGAGACTTCAAATTTGCTACCCTCTATAGAAGCGAAATATCCAATTTATTATATTCTACACTTTCCGTAGGTTCTCAATATGAGCTCACTGAACCTTAAACTGAACGAATAATCCCTTTGCATAATTGCTGAAGGATTGGTGATATCTTCTGGTTGGAAATAGAACTGTTGCTCCTCTCCACACCACCAAAAGTGATTTTGAGAATCAAAAGAAAGAATAGGATGCCAAAAATAAACTGTTGAATGACTGAACTGTCAATTAGCAGCAACATCAAGCATCCTCACTGCTGGATTCCTTGACATAGTTTTATAAATGTAATGATGGGGGCTTCAGATTCCAACAGGAAGGGGAAGGACTCGGAACTGAACAAGCTTACGGGGTCCACATTCTTAGGTCAGTTTGGTGGGCATTAGGTCTTATCAGCACCACTTATTTATGATGTTTGCAAAAGTTATGCTAAAAATACTTACAGATTTTTAAATAGAAATAATAGAAAAGGACAGAGAAAAACTCTCCATTGCATCAGAATTGACATTTTTATAGGTTCTTCCCATCTTTTCCTTTTCCTTTTGGCATCCTGATTGCTTTGAAAATTCTCCCCTCTCTCCACAGGCAGGGAACACACCCACTAACACACTAACAGCCTGGAGGAATTATGCAATGTACTCTGCATAATTCTCCATGGCCTCAGGTAATAATGTAAATGAACCTTATTAGACAATTTTTTAGCAGTACATGGGGGGGGGAATATTTTTAAATGATTAAATGATTTATTTTCTTTTGGATTTGGTGTAACTGCTTGCCTTGAATGACGACAAGGCACAAGAGAAGGAAGTGGGGCATGTTACAATCTGGCTACTTGAGTCAGATGTTAAAAAGGAAAAAAAAATTGGCATCTCTGAGGTGGAAAAGCTAGGTCTTCCTCCTTAAGAATCACAAAAATAACTGCTGAAAGCCTTCAAACTTTCCAAGAGAAACTTCTCTAAAAAGTTCTGTGTAACTAAAAATAGGATTCTAAAGGAAGTTAGTGCGCATGTGTGTAAGATCCCTGAGGAGCGGGGGCAGCCTGGGCTGCATACTCGGGGTCTACGATTTTAATTCTCTCCCGAGATACAAATCTGGTGGCCAGAAGGGCATTTAGCTCGATGTGGTCACCTGAATTCCTTACCTATCCGATGGACTTCTTGAACAAGTCTAAGGAAAATGATCCTCAGGTTTATCATTTGGCTTCAAGGAAAACCCCAGCAGCCACAGAAAGGAATAATGACAATTGTCTTCAAAGACTGTGGTAAACTGGGCTCATGACTGTGGTGGCTTTGATCAGTGTAATGCAATCCTGAAGTGGTGGGGACCTTGTCTTTGGGAGCATTTGTGTCTAGACCCAAGGTCTTAATTGTGGTTGGACCATGAGAAAACCCCTAACCCAATATGACTGCGTGGTGGTGGGGGTGTGTTCCACTGGGAATAGCAATACTGAACCCACCACAACAAAGCGTGTGTGAGCACTGTTCCCGAGTACGGTGGTGCCCCAGGCGGCTCTAGGAAAGCAGGGGAGAATCAGGGACTAACTTGTTGGATGTGTATGGGGCTCCCTTTTGGGAGTAACTCAACAGCTTTTGGAACTACAGTGGAAATGCAAGTTATAAAACACCGTGAATACTAAATGCTACTTAATTGTTTACTTTAAATGGTTAATTTTATGGTCTGCCTCAGTCAAAGAAAATGTGCTCTTGATTCAAGTCAGCGCGAGCTCCTTCTGCACATGCACACACTGTTAGGGGTATGCCGATGAGGTTTGGAGCGATTTCTGGAAAAAGATGCCCGCCGTTCACACCTCTACTGTTTCAAGAAGCACTCACAGCCTTGGTTATGAAAGATGGATAGCCGAAACAGGAGAGGGAGACATGCATGTTGGGGCTGTTTTATTCTTTTTGTTTTTGAAGCACAAATAGCAATTTTTTAATTGGCTTTAATTTGCAGTGAAGGAAGAAATAACGGATGAGTAATTAGTAATAGTAATAGCATCATGACATAGAGCTTGACACATCAGGTTGGTGGCATTAGGGACATAGCCTTTCTTAAGGCATCTTGATTCATACACATTTAAAAGAAAACCCACTCACTTGAAAGGAATGTGGGCTAAGGAAGACTTTGATGTCACTGCAGATTGATAGAAGGGTTCTATCGGCTTGCCCTACATACCACAGCCTAAGCATGAAACCTTATATCGCTCTTCCATAGGGTGCCCTGACTTGTAGGCTTTCTCAGGGCCCTCCTTTCTCAGTCCTTAAGTGGCACTGCTAGTCTCCTCCTTGAAACTCTTCCTTGCTTTGCTGTGGCCATTGTCCTTCCACGCTTAGCTAAGCAGGTTCTGGATGTGAAATGTCAGTCTAGGTTAGGGCCAGCCAAGGATCCGATTTCTGCAAATAAATCGTTTGTATCTAATCTAACGAGGAGGCTCACGCCCAGAGTCCTGTCAGGTGCCGTCTCTCTCTCTCTCTCTCTCTNCTTTGCTCGCAGCCACTTTGCAGCACCGTCTACACCTAGCTGTGATGTGTGGTGCCCACTGGCAGCTCTTGTCTCCACTGGCAGCCTTTCATTTAGATGGTCTATAAACTTTCCTTAATATCTGCTTGTTAAGCCCGACAGAATGGAGTCAGAACAAAGCTCACCTGGCCGCTGAAGTGCCAGCAATCTGTCAGGCCTCTTTGGTTCTTCCTCTGATAAAGTTTTGCCTAGCTATTATCGTGAAGGGCTGGATGGATGGTTCTGAGGGCTTGGAGCAGAAGGCATCCGCCCAGGTGCAAAAAGCTCAGAGTGTGAAGGAGTCCTGGGACAGAGCCAGAGTTGAGTCAAGAATTTCTCCCTCCAAATTGTTCTCAGTGAACATCAAATCCAACCTTCTCACCACGGCTTATGCAAGTCTTGAACTTTTTTTTAAAAAATATAACCTTTCACACTTGGTTAGTGTGTTTTTAAAATGCTAGAAGCAAGATTTAGACAGTCGTAGTAAATGGTCACAAAGGAGTGTTCCATTTTGGAGAAAACTGTCATTCAAGTGAAGGTGAGACATTAAAGTCACTCCCTTTGTGCTGTAGCATGAAATCTTACCCCCCTTTCTAGAAGCTGAGAGCTGCGGAAGAGGCAGGAAGGCACGTTATGGCCATGTAAATTCCTATTCCTAGGCGAAACCCATCCAGACAGTAAAGAATCCTTTGTAAGACCAGGGTTTAGCCTAACACCATCTCCAGGGCTCCTCCTGGGGATGGCTTCCAGGCTTCACATTTGTGCCTTCAGGACAGCTCTGAGGAAGGTTGGAAGGAAAGGGACTGCGGAAGCTCTTCAAGACGTAGGAAGCATGGCTCCTGCCGCAAGAGTCAGGGCCCACAGCCGTGTGACTTGAAAGAATAAATGACTAGGTAAAGAAGAGGGGTGGAAAACAGCCCCTTCAGAAGAGAACCTGAACAATGAACGCAGTCTGCCAGTTTGCTCACCTTTATTTTCGGGAGGGAACAGCTGCCTTCCTATTCGCCAGACCCAAATGCAAAACAAAATGACAACGATTCTTTTTCCAGATAAATCATTAGTGAGGACCTATCGTTCCCTAAGCTTTAACTCATTTTCGCCTAGGTGAAGGCTGGTGCTAGTTTCAAGATGTGTTTGTGAGCATCTCTGCCTCGTCCCTTAGAACCTAACTTGTCTAGAGTACAGGGAAGTGAGTGGCGCTGCCACTACCTACCTGGCAGAGGGCAGCAAATGAAGCCGAAATCCCTGAGATCTATTTTTATCTGCTTAAGGGCTTCTTAATATATAGCGTACATTTGCAAGGAAGAAAAGAGAATTAACACAGGGACTGCGGATTATCACACTAGGAATGAAGTTATGGCATAATATTAGCTAAACTCAATTATCATCAGTTTCAAATTAAAGAACAAACAGTTGTAATGCTTAGTTCTCTGCTCCCCCACACCCTAACTTTCCTCCTTCCAAGTTATGCCAGAGAGAGAGAGAATTCCCATCTCCAACTTTTCTCCTTATAAGGCCTGATTTCTGCCATTAAGAAGTCTGCCTAGAGATTGGACGACTCCAAGCACTAAATTCTGCCTCCCGCTCCCTGCTCACTGGCAACAACCTTGACAGGGTCCAAAGGGAGAATCTGGTAGGTGTGTCCCAATAGGAGACAGTGTTCTTGCTCTAATTGCCATAAATACTTTGAAGCCATTGTCTGGCAGATCTGAGAAGACTCATCCTGAAGGTGTGAGCTCAGAGCTGTAAGTCGGGAGCTCTGAGTTGTAATACTTAGATTGGTGATGAGTCACTGAAGGCATGCAGGCAAACCTATTCATCTTCTCTGCTTGCTCCAATTCATCTGAAAAATCTGGAGAAATTAGCACAATTTCCTGACAGAGATATTTTATGGGGTGGGCATTACTAGTCGAGGCTGGTCAGTTGACAGTAAGCATCACTAAGCAGTGAGGTTTTATCTGGTTGATGCCTTCAGGAAGATTGAGTTGGCTTTGCTGCTCTTGTTGCTAAATCTGGGCTTCCATCTTTGGCGGTCTTTAAATCCATAGTAAGGAAATTCAAATTCCTTTGAAGTTTTGGTTGAATCTTGGCAAAGACAGATGATTTTCTTTAAGACTATGTCGTGTGGTGGCTTTGCAAACGAAATCTTCTCACCTACCGCAAAGGCCACCTCCCTTCCTACCACCACCCCACTCTAGGACCAGATGCCGTGTACCATGAGAACAGGCTTCTGTGGTGGGACCACATTGTCTCTGAACACATCTGGGCAAAGCCCTCCTTGTCGTGTTTGGTTTTGGAAAAGCTATTGAGTGAACCGAAAAGCATCATAAAGACATCCTCCTTTGTTGTTGATATTCTTCTTCCGCGTCTGATGAAACAGCCCTTTTGGGGATAAAAATGTCAAAATGAAAAATGACATGTCAATAAATAGAAATTGAATGAATGTGTTAGCATTAATTTGTTACATTCTACATATGCTCCTCTGAAGAAGTGGAGTTTATATTCAAGCCCAGCTGCAGGCTTCCATTATGGTAAAGTGGGAAGGAACCCAAGAGAGATGGATCCAGCAGCCCCACATGGCTTCCAGCCCACTTAGATTGCCTAGCTGTGCTCCTTTCTTCCACGGGAAAGGAGTGCCATGCCTAAGTGTTTCAGGCCTCTGTGTAGATTGGCCTCAGCTCGCTGTCTTCCATATTTCAGCTCTCTTGGGTCCTGCAACACATTTCTGTCTCATCTCCTTAACTCTGCTGTTAAGTCCCTGCAACCATGCCTGTCTCTTCAGCTTGCTAGGTTTTTACACTCGTTTGCTAGTGGCTGTGAAAAGGAATGACAGCAGAATCTCTCATGGACTTGGCTCTCATCCAGCATGGAAAACATACTGAGTTGATGTCTCCCAGGGCCTGTCTCTAACTCAGGTGTCCCCGTTTCACTGGGCTCAGCAGATCGCCTACATCTGTGGTGTATGACACTGTAAAGACTTCAACGTGGAGCCTTGCTTTCCCCCACGTGCATCCCTATTCCCCATTTAAGGCAAGAAGCCTATCAGCTTTCAGACAGAAACAGTGCAGATTACTTCAGTTCTGCCTTTCGCCGTGCGCTGTGGAATGAGACAGCTCCTGCCCAATGTTCCTTCTGCTGCTCTTAAGGTGTGAACAGATAACCGAGATGCATGAGCTGCCAGCCATGCCGTGTGAATACTAGAGTGGATGAATGGAGCTTTGTTCCTAGCTTGGCCTGAGAAGGAAAGAATGAAACAAAGATTCCATCCCTTTCAAATTTGCGCACAGCATAGTTCATTTCACCTGCACATAACTATTGCTCTTCTACTGTCATGCTCCAAGGTAGCCCCGGAGTAAGCAGGAAGCTCCCAACCCTTTAGAGGTAGTGCTGGGATTATATCCATTGTATAAAGAGGAAATGGAGCCTTCCAAGCCTTAGGTAATGTTACAGAATCAGGATTTGAATGCATGCTGTCCTGCTCAAAATCCTCAGTTCCTATCATTGATGTGATGCTACACTAATTGGACAAAAGTCTTCTTGCTAAACATTGTGAGAGATACTAGGAAAAGTATGACCCAAATACTAACCTCCAAACATTATTGGTACTAGAAGGAGAGAGACCTCGTTGCGCTGCTGTCTAACAGAGGCATGATGCTGTACATGGTACCATGCTTCTCTATGGTCCGGTATTCTCATTTTTAAAGTAGGTGAGCAGAGTTTCTGTTTCATATGGTTATTGGAGGTCAGGTTAAGTGTTCCAAAAGGTGTATAAAATAGTAGGGATAGTGCTTGATGGTCTGAGAACTTTTAGTTGCTTATTGATGCTTCCCTTTTAAAATGTTATTGCGAGTAGGAACAGCTGTTGTGCATATACCAGATCCTCTGTGATTTGACAGCTCTTCTTAGAAGACCTTGAGAATTTGTGTCCACCAGTGTAGGAGTGTAGGGTTCCATGGACTATGAACAAGTTCTTGGGATGCTGCTGCTGCTGATGTGGTAACTGTCCATTCTCCTTACATCCCTTTGGTGACGTGTCTCTTTAATACCGAAAAGAGTGCACATAGAGCCAGGGCTCCCTGAGTAAGAAGCAGAAGTCCCTCCACCAAAAGTGTCCCCTTTCTTCCTTCTGAAGCCCTATGCACTCTGCAATGGACTTCCTTTGAAGAGGGTAAAAATAACCCCGCTGACTCCCACCACTTTCTACAGAAGAGCACTGCCCTCCACCTCGCACAGCTTGCTTTGTTTGGAGCTGTTCATTCTTGGCAGTAATATTCTTAAACCGGGAAGAGTGAGAAAATTTCACTGTCTTGGTAAAATTACCTCATTTAGGAATAATTGTTATTCACAGAAGAGATGCACATTCTCATCCACCTAGTAATGAACAAATTAACAAGACACCTACTGAGTTGTGTTAACAGAATTACCAAATGCAAAAGGAACTAATTACTAACCACTCCATCCAGACAAACTCTAAACTGCATCCCTAGGGGGCTTTGTGGCTGACTTGATGGAGACTGTGGAGAAAGGGAGTGAACAGGTGCGTGGTGATCAAAGACTGTCCTCAGTGGTTGCCTGGGAAATGGTACCTGTTCAAGACTACAGAGACTGCATGTAGCCTTTCTTCCATGCTGGTGAAGAAGTCTACATATAGCATTTGCAGTGCTAACTGTATTCTAGCATGAAATGGCATTAGAGCCACATGGAGATGGAGTTTAGAAGCTGTATTTTTTTGTGAAAAGATTTGGGAGCCAACTTAAGTGACTAGGGTTAGGGTTAGGGTTAGGGTTAGGGTCAACTAGGAAAATTTGCAAAGAGCCCTGAGTAGATAACTAAAATCATTTTACCCAGGGGACGATTTCTGATACAGATTAAAGATGGGTCCTCATATAAATTCTGGTATTTATTCAAATCAAACAGCCTGGTTATTATTTTCATAGATCCTTATTTGGCTCCCCTTCACAGATAAAATATAGTAAAAAATGATATGTATTGCTTTGAACTGACAATAAACTTTTGGAGGAATTTTGTTTAATTTTAGGATTGCTTAGTTTAAATGAAATGCTTTAGTATAAAAAATGGGTGAGGGAGGAGACTAAGCAAGATCTTAGTTTAGTCTGCCCATCCGTGTATCCCTCCATCTATCAAGCATTACTGATTTGTTCCTAGATGCTCATAGAATTGTAAGTAATAGGAACAAAGCAAAAAGAAAAATAATTTCCATACCCTTATAAGCACAAATTCTGAGGCATAGGATAAACAAAGAAAAAATGAAGAAGGCAAAGAATAAAAAGATGATTTCAGGGATTCATAAATGAGCTGAAATACAAGGAGCCGGTGGCATATAGATAGGCCATGGCATGGAGAGAGGGTCGTCAGAAGTTCTGAGATATTCTCTGTCACTTTAACCTGCAGTGATATTTTGTTTGTGTTGTAACAAAAAAAAAGCCTGCCTGAAGATCAGAGTGCAGAGCTAGCCATACTAGTTAATCATAGAGGTCAGGCAGTGGTGGCACACACCTTTAATCCCAGCACTCGGAGACAGAGACAGACGGATCTCTATGAGTTCAAGGCTATCCTGGGTTACAGGAGACTGATCCAGTCTAAAAGAGAAACAGAGCCAGGTGGTGGTGATTTACATCTTTAATCCCAGTACTTGGGAGTCACACATCTTTAATCCCAGCACTACGAAGGTGAAGACAGGAAGGAGTATGGCTGGGTAGAGAGAGGAGCTGGAGTAAGGCTGGAGGAGACAGGAGCTCAAAGCATTTAGTCTGAGGATTCCTAGAGACAGGATTGCCCATTCGGCCCAAGGATTTGGTAGAGGTAAAAACTAGTGGCTGGCTGCTCTGCTTCTCTGATCTTTCATCATTCACCCCTATATCTGACTTGGGGATTTTATTATTAAGACCAATTAGAATTCACACTACATTAACCAATTTGCACAAGTACGGATTCTGTGTGTGAACCAGTTTGAGGATCCAATTTCCAAAGTCCTGGTCTAACATAGATTCTTTAATTCAACATTTTGTACTTTAACACACACACACACACACACACACACACACGCACACACTTTAGATACAGTAAGATAGTGGTTATTTACCCATTTTTATACTAGCAAATTTCCCCAAACTTGTATGAGGGGAGCTTCTAGGAGCTCAGTGTTGTTCCTGTACATATCTACCTGTGTGCTTTTCGTAGTGAAATATACTGGGTATATCTGAGTATAAAGGGTAAAACTCCAGGGGCAATTGTCTCAAAGTGGGCAGAACTAGAAACAGTCTGGCTTTCTAGGGAAGAACTCTGGAGTTTTCAGCACACAAACACACATACACTTTAGGAGACTAGCATCAAGTACTAGCTTGATTGTGTTGCCTCGTAACATCAGAAGGTACCCCATAATTTCTGGTCCACATGTTTCCGTAAACATGAGCTGAGCAAGGCTAACACAAGACATGTACTAACAAGAAAAGGGAAAGCCCAGGAAGCATCAACCCTAGACTGGGAAGTAAAGGTAACCAAAGAATTCTGAGAAGGACGGAAACTGTCTTCCTCAGGAAAGAGTGGACCAGGTTATCCTACTTTAGAAGATTAGCCCTGAAACATACACACAGACAGATAACATTGTACAGACTCTCTCTCTCTCTCTCTCTCTCTCTCTCTCTCTCTCTCTCTCTCACACACACACACACACAACAGCAATTAATGAAAAAGAGGTCATGAACTTGGAAAAGAATAGGGAAGGATATATGGGAAGGTTTGGAGGGAAGAACAGGAAGGTAGAGGTTATGGAATTATATTATAATTTAAAAATAAAAGAAATAATTTTAAAAAAGAGAATGGTAGTACTGACCAACCTGGGTCCCAGTGTGACACCTTGTCTCTACAAACAGCCAAACAAAAGTAGAATGAGCTAGTGATTGTTTCCTGGGTGGATTGGTATGTAAATAAATCATTAAAGTAGTAAGTGAATCCATCCATGCTCTGGGAAATTATTTAAGACAGTAGAAGGTGAGGTCAAGGTATGGCAGCAGAAAATCTCATAACACAATAATATCACACACACACACACACACACACACACAGTGCTCATGCTCATGGTATTTTCTCAACGTATGGGTTTCGAGGACATTTCAAACCTCTCAGGGTTGGTCTGTTGGGAAGAGGTTTTACATCAATGGGTGTGGCTTTAGAGATGATGTTAGAGCAATTGTAGTCTCCTTCTAAGAGCATGTACGGTGCCTTTTGTTTCTTTTGATAGCTGGGGCCATTGCAAAGTCAGGCAACCATATGAACGTTTTCCTTTCCGGTGAAGGAGAGAGATTAAAATAGGAGGAGCAGTATCAAAATTAAAGAGCCATTTACCAAATTGGTGACTCTGATAAGGTAGAAGAAAAAGCAATCGGCCGGGTTTGAAAAAGCTGGTGGGTGGCTTTGGACAACTTGATTGTCTTCCTTAAAGTGCAGCTCTTGAAATACAGGGATTCCTTTACGGCAATGTTGTGTGGAAGGCAAAGGACAACGTTTTGCGTGGTAGACACACTCCGTCTTTATGCCTACCTCCCAGTGCACACAAGCACCTAGAGACAAGGAAAGTCCCCTCTCTACCAAAGACATCTGCTTCACTTGATTTGAAGCACAATTTCAAAACGTTTCCTTATGATTACCAGTGACATATTTTGAAAATGTATTTCTTTGAGAAAAAAGTTTTCATGATGATGCTCAGAACTCCTCAGTCGGCCTTCCTACCCACAGACACACACTCACAAACACGCATGCACTCTCTAGTCACATTTCCTTTCCAAGTGTTTCTCCACATTTTTCTTGCTTTCCTGGGACACTCTCTTAGAAGCTTATTGTGAGTTCAATTTACCACTTTAAAAAAGTATTATAATGGAATCTATCCACAGTAAAGCTCTTATCAGGACTTAGAGTTTCCTAAGTATTTAAAACCCTTGCCCTCTCCAACCAAAAATTGTATTTTTGGAAAACCCAAAGATATGAAGATTCTTGTCTTTTGGGTCTTGGTGGTGCTGCCTCTGATTCCCCTCCTTTAAAGATAGGTGCAGAGATTCAGGTCTGAGAAATATACGCATCCACTCGATGCCGCTTGCTGTTGCAGCTTCCCCAGCTTCCCACTGTACCTCAGGCCTGGTATCCTGGTAGCACTGGGGTGCTACAACAAAATGCCAACAGCTACATAGCATATACAAAACCAAATATATTTCTCATAGTTCCAGGGATGGAGGATCTTTGAATAAGGTGCAGATATGTTAGTGTCAGAAGTGGCCAGCTTTCTCCCTCACAAGTGGCTTCTTCTTGCTGGCTCTTCACCTGATGCTTTTTAGGGTTTCCTTTGGAAGACAATTGTTCCCTGTCATAAGGTATCTGCTCTCCTGATCTAATTACCCCTGAAAAAGGCAACTCTCTAACTCTCCACACTGGTGATATACTTTCAACATGTGAAATCTGAGAGAACACAAACTCATCACTCTCTGAAGTCTATTGACTTTATGATCTGCCTATGACTCCCTTCTCTGCTAGTTGCATATTTTTCTTTTAGTTTTAAACACAGCCTCAGATATGGAGTTGATTGACGGGCTGGTAAATGATGGCGGGATAAAAATCAGGACTGGTGGAGCAGAGAGATAGGATGGGGGAAAGAAATTCGAAAGATCCTGTCTCCTGTTCCTTACTATTTTAATCTGAGTTGTTGCCTCCAGTTTTCAGAAGTGGCATCACTGTAGGTTGTGCCTTGTTAACCCCCAGAAGGCTTTTGCTTGTTTTCCATTTAATAATCCTACAGCATTGGCTGTTGAAGGTGTTTTGGGCACTTGTTCCCTGAGATATTTTGAGATTAGCTAACGGTCAATCAATACTATGTTATACTTTTGGAGAGTTTCTGTTCCAGAAATATAATTGTTGGAAATTTTATTCTATCATTTGCCTTGAAGCGCAGCATGTCGTTGTTACAAGGGGACATTTTCTCTGGGGGTGAGTCTGACATTGATAGGACCCAATTTCACACCCAAATAGAACAGGTTGAAGAGCATGCTTTGCAGACCTCAAGGTTTGTCTGTTGTTTGGTGCCTTTTTGTTGCCAAACTCCATCTCCTAGTTTTCTCTGCCAAAAACTGGCAGGCAATCAGCTTAAAAAAATAAACAGAGGATATAATTTTTCTGTAGCACATGATGAAAAATGGAAATAAAAGCCATGAAAATGCTAAAGTATCCTTAACAAGCACAAGGGCTATGGAAGGTTGGCAAGAAGATAACTGTGTGTCTGAGTGAAGGAGGTTATGACTGCATTTAGCTAAACAAAATCTGCTAAGATCATGTTTGCTGCTAGGATGCTATCCTTAATGATAAACACCATAGAGGGATGGGAAAAAGAAAAAAAGATGAAGAGGAGGCAGTAATTGGTCTTTTCACAGATATTAACGAGACATTACTTGGAGGAAAGATAAGCATCTAGCTGAATTGCAGCTTGTGAGATAGAGGCATGGAGGAGCTGGATGGTGCATTTTGCCTGCTTTCAGAAGACTTCCACCTTCGGGACAGAGACTACATTCTTTTTTTGTCAAATTGTTATTATCAGATTTTATTTCAACCAATTTGACATTATCTGATTTTTTGTGCACTAAATATTTCAGCATGGTGACTCTTCAAAAGGCACTGGTATATTAAAAAGTAGATATGGTTTAGTCTAAACATTTTTGTAAGCTATCAGGATATTCACACATCACAGAGCGAAATCCTAAGCATGGGTAAAGGGTGAAAACTGAACTCTCTCAAACATGGTATGGTTTAAAGCGGAGGAGATAGACCTGGAAAATTAACTGCCAAAGGCACTGAATAGACAAGGTGAGAAGGTGAAAGACTGTCTCCTTACCCAATCCCTTTCCCTGTATCAGCTGCTGATATTCGGACCTTCCAAGGGAATCTTTCGCAATAACTGACTTCCCCTCTACACATTTAATGAGTCACTAGATTTTATTGATTTCTCTTCTTAGCAACCAATTTAGACAACTTCTCTTTTACTCATTGAGTCTGCTTAGGGAGAATGTTGTCACCTTATAGTTTAGGTCCCTTCTGTCTTCCTTGCTTCTAGATTGTCAATTCAACTCTTGTTGAAGAGACTACTGGTTACTTTTTCCAGGTATTTAGGGTCTTGTGGCATAATATAGAAACAAGATCGACAGCTGACATTTGCTGTGGTAGGATCTGTCTTAAGCGCTGTTTAGGTGTGTGTTTGAAAATCATGACAATCCAAAGAGGTTTGTTAATTCCAGTTTATTAAAGCAGAGGAACTTAGAGGTAGAGGCATTTGTTTAGGGTTAATACAGCAGGGTACAGCACTTGCTGATTGCCACTAAATGATGCAAGAGTACATTTATTTATCTAGCAACCATTTAACTCATGCTGATTTTTTGTGTGTCTGGTATCACCCTCAGCAACATGAACAGTCTGAGATGAACAACTGAGAACACATATACTGCTCTCATGAGCCGGAATCTGCTTCTAGATATTAGAGCTAGTGCCCTCAAGGTCTAATGTAGTAGTCATCTGCACACTGCTCAGAACGCCACCTGACATGCCACACACATTGCTATGACTTCTGTTTATGTCATCATTAAGTCCTACCAAATGATGGAAAATCACAATTGATCTCAGAACTTAAAAATCCTCCTGTGCAGCTCAAGAATTTGAAGCCAGAACATTAACACGAGAGCCAAGACTATGATGTAATTTTTTTCTTTTTAATCTTGGAAGACAAGATTAGAAGGTAACCTTCAGGGTCATTGTATATTGGCAAGGCCAACTTTGAGATTATATTGTGGCGGGTAAACCTGCTCTTGTGCCTTTGGACAAGTTACTTAGCCTTTCAATAAAAAACAAAAGCAAAAACAAAACAAAAACCCAAACAATCAAAAAAAACCAACCCAGGTACCGTCTCATAATTGCAGTGAATGCAAAACGAGATGTCACAGGTACACAACAGATATGCCACTATATCAGTGATGGCAGCAGTGTTCTCTTACTTGGAATCATGATTATTATGCCAACATCAAGGAGTATGTAATGGAGCAGTTTACCTGGAGTTGGCATATACATTCTTCTGTACCCTCTTCTTTCCTCCCAAAAGTCAGCGGCCTGATATTCAGCCCTTCCCTACCTCACAGCTTTTTCCTCTTTAAAACTGTTTATTCTATTTTCAGTTTATATGTATGTATATATGTATGTTACATGTGTATTGAGTACTGACAGAGTCCAGAAGGAAGGCATCAGATCCTCTCGAGCTGGAGATACAGGCAGTTGTGAGCTGCTTGGCACTGGGGCTAGGAAGGGAACTCTGGTCCTCTGAAATAGCAGCAAGGGTTCGTAAGCACTAACATTTTCCCATCCTCCTAAAATCTACTTTTAAGACTGGGAGATAGCTCACTGGATAAAGTATTTACCATTTATCTGAGCTCAGAGTTTAGATCCCCTGAACCCACATAAATTGTATGTGGGCATGGTGGAGACGAAAGCTCCCAAGAGAAAAAGGGCCAGCTTGCTTGACAGTTCTATAGACAAGCTCTATGTTCAACTGAGAAATCCTATCTTTAGAAATGAGATGGTGAACATGAAGGATTCCTAGTGTAAACCTCAGGCTTCCACATGTATGCACTTGTTCTCACACATGTGGAAACATGCATGCACAGAAGGGCTAGAAGATCAAGTTTTCTGTGATAACGTGTCTCTTCGTAATGTCAGAAGCCATACCCACAGACTCTCACCAACATGATTGCTTGAACATGTAAAACATACCCATGTTAAAATATTTTATTTGTAGTTGACAAATAATTACATGTCTGTGGGGTGCGGTGTGACATTTCTCCATCTGTACTTACTGAGGAAAGACTAAATTAGATTGTTATGCCTGTCACCTTTGTATAAAGGAAGGAGGCAACCAACAGTCGTATCCAGCTATGATGGCTATGAACCACATCAATGACCAGCAAGGCGTGATAATCTAAAGGCGCAGTGTGAACGCACATCCCTTGATGGTAACCAACACGTTTCTAATTGGATTTAAGACCTGCTCAACAAGAGTAAACCTGTGACTGGTGCTGGGAACTTGGCTGAAAGTACTCAGGGCTAGGGAAGCCATGGCTATTGGAGGAGCACCTAGTCACTGATTCTCTAAACCAGCATAATCCCTAACAAAAATCTGTAAATATGTGTTTCTATACCCACAGATATGCGTAGTCTTCATACTTCCCCTTTTGCAGCAGCAGAGACTGTTACAGAAAACCACAACCAACCAAAACACAGAATTGTGGAGCCCAGTCACAATGATACATCTACAAAACACCCGCACACTGAAGGCTGTAGTGATATTTCATTTGTATGTTAATAAACAAAGCTGGTCTGAAGTTCAGAGAGTAAACCAGCTGCACTGATCAACCTTACAGACCAGGCAGTGGGGACACACACCTTTAATCCCAGTAGCCACACTAGTTTGCTCTAGAAACCAGGCGGTAGTGGTGCACGCCTTTAATCCCACCACCAGACAGGAATACAAGATGGGAGGAGACAGCTCTCTCACACACAGTCTCATTCTGAGATGCCTGGAGGCAGGATCGCCATTTTGGACTTAAGAGGTAAGAGCCAGTGGCTGGCTGTTTTGCTTTTCTGACCTTCAGGTTGAACNTTACAGACCAGGCAGTGGGGACACACACCTTTAATCCCAGTAGCCACACTAGTTTGCTCTAGAAACCAGGCGGTAGTGGTGCACGCCTTTAATCCCACCACCAGACAGGAATACAAGATGGGAGGAGACAGCTCTCTCACACACAGTCTCATTCTGAGATGCCTGGAGGCAGGATCGCCATTTTGGACTTAAGAGGTAAGAGCCAGTGGCTGGCTGTTTTGCTTTTCTGACCTTCAGGTTGAACCCTGATTTCTGTCTTTGGGTTTTTATTAATCGTGCTACAGAAGGCTAAGGGAAGAAGGGCAGAAAGATTGTAAAGGCTGGAAGGTCAGGGAGTTTTCTGTGAGACTGTGTCTCCTAGTCATATCAGAAGCTACACCTACAGAGCCTCACCAACATGGATGCTTGCACAGGAGCTGAGCGAAAATGGCAACAATAAACGTGTCATAGCAGACGCTGAAAGCCCGTGAGTCCTCAGCCCTACGCAAAGAGCTGCAGGCAACTGAGGGAAGCTGGGAGCGGAGATATTATCCTCCCCAGGGAAGAGCATATCAGTTGGTTGTCCAATGCCAAAAGGTCAGCCCTGAAAACATACATACAAATAATAATATGGACAGAAGCTGTTATATTTTGAAACATGTATGTGTTCACATATACATATACTCATGTAATAATAATTAATGAAAAGAAGTCATGAGTCGGAAGGAGATCATGAAGGGGTGTACGAGAGGGTTCAGAGAGAAGAAAGGGAAGGGAAATATTGTAATTATATTGTAGTCTCAAAAATAAAATTAAAGACATTTTTAAAAAGCAGTAAGGATTACTTCTACTCACCGAGTACATTGTGGCCTAATCACGGTTCCACGTACAAACAGTGAATTAAATATTCTAAAAATCCTACAAAAATGGAATCCTCCGACGACTTAGAGGCAGCTAGAAGCAATTGAGAGCCAGAGTTAGAAATACCGACGTAAGGCAAAAACCCCGCCCATCCAGGTTTGGTTTTATTCTTCTGTCATTTCTCTGTTATAAGTCAGTTTCTGTTTTATTTTAAAGGGAAGTGCTTTATTCTTGTTGAGCCTCGCTGCTCAGGTCATGATTAATTCACACACCAATGCTTGATTTGACTGGTGCTTTCATTCTTATTGTTGGTTTGGATCCCTACAGCTCCCCAAATTGTTCATTGTCAGTTCCTTCTGCTGTCCTGACATCTCTTTGCCTTTTTCCCTTTTTATTCTCTTTCCTTTCCTTTCCTTTCCTTTCCTTTCCTTTCCTTTCCTTTCCTTTCNCCTCCCTCTCTCCCTCCCTTCCTTCCTTTCTTTCTTCCTTTTTTTTGTATTTCTCTGCATTTTGTTGCAGGGTTTTACACTACCAGTCCTATCTTGAGACCAGTCATTTCTCCAAAGATTACTTTCACTGGAGAAGGGTGTTTTAGAAGGTCTGAGGGGTAGGTGCAATTCATTCTTGTGGAGTTTTGCCATTTCATGGCCCTCTTAAATGACACAGCTACAAACAAATTAATTTTGATGTATACCCACACAAGCGTACATCTTCATGAACACACACACACACGTAAATTATAAGTATCTCTCTCCATACTTAGTTTTAAAACAGGGAGGCAAAATATGGGGTGAGATGGTGACAGCGGGAAAAAGAGTAAGGGAATAAAATGCTAAAGTAGGCTCAAGAAAAAAGTAATAAGAGCTGAAGGGATGTCCTGGTGGTTAAGACCACGCCCTCCCCTTCCAGATGGCCTTAGCTTTGTTCCCAGCACCTACATTGTATGGCTCACAACCATTTGTAACTACAGCTTCAGGGGATCTTATGTCCCCTTACGATGTCCAAAGACACCTATACTGGTATAATTTGTATTCATACAAACACACATTGCACATAAAAAACACAAAATTGATCTTAATTTTTAAACTTAAAATTAAACCAGTTAGTATATTTGGCTCACATACTTGCGATTGAATCTCAGTGACAGAGGATAAGCCACAGCAATATGAAAGTAATTGGCATAAAAGTTGAACAGTTACTGTTGGGGATGTGTTAAATAGTGACACAATCAGGACTTTTTTCTGCTGCAGAGTGAAAAGTGGCCTTTGAGCAAAGTCTCCGGATGAGTTTATTCTTCAGAAAAAGTTCTAGAATGCATTGCTCAGTCAGAGTTAGGAGATGAGAGCTTTTACCTTTAATTTTGAGAGTAGTTAATTGGTCAAAAGTTTTCAGAAATATTATACTTATTTATCCCATTGACTCACATATAAAGCTTCATATGTAATATTTTCACATTTATCTTATATGTGTCTAGGTATTCATAGACGCACAGTCATAAGCTGTAGCAGCGGAGTTAGTCCACAGTAGAAATCAATTCTGTGAATGGTTTATCTCGGGTGACCCAGGTCTGATACCCGTCAAGTTATAAAGGGTTACAAGACTCGTTCTTAGGGCCTAGAGGTAAAATCATTTCAGATGAAGCCATATGGACTGACAGAAAAAGGCCTCATAAAAGTATTAATAATAACACAACAACTGTGTTTTGTGTATACATGTGTTCTAGAAAGATGCATGCAAATGTAAACAAAACACATTAATTTATTTTCTCTAAAACATAAACAAACATTGCCTTGTTTGGCAGAATCTGCAAAATGCATATTGCTCCCTTTAGCTTTTTTCTTTGCTACAATAGACAAATGTTTTGTATTAAATCCATTGTTACTAAGAAATTCATCCCAAAATACACCAATGTTGTTTTTCCATAGTATTGAGAATCTGAATTTCATATGAAAAAAACCTGCACCATCGGCAGAACGCATAGGCTTTGAGAAATTAAAAACAAAAAATTGAAGGATAAAATTTCCCCAAGTTGGATGTAATAGATGGTCTGAAAATTGCAAGGAGAGTTGAATACCTTTGTTTTTCGGTCAAGAAAGGATTGAAGAAGCATGATTATCTGTAGGAGACGCGTGGAGAGTGTCACACATCGAAGGAGTTAGCTAGGGTAGATCACTCACAGAGCCGTGAAGGGCAAGGAAAATGGAGGCACTCCAGTTGTCTGCGAACATTTATAAAGACAACCCCTGTAAAACACATTTCTTCCTTCAGGTGTAACTGAATTAGTTGATGAAAAAAATATTTTGTATAACATAATCAACCTTGAGAACTCTGAACCCAGAGTCATCGTGAAATTTGCTGACTTGGTCACTCTGTTGTATGTCCCCAGGTAGATAGGACTGAAGAAATGTTCGAGAGGCCCGATCCTAATTGACAACACACACACACACACACACACACA
>LOEQ01006043.1:49162-71350 GCA_001685075.1 Bramus lutescens
CCGACTCCCACCATAGAGACATTCTGTCACACAGGTGCCGGCGTAGGCTTGGCACTTCAACCTTGGGAGCTCAGTCCAGTGATCTGCTGCGGGCCCGCCCCTGTCTCTATCAGTTGCTAGATGAAGGTTCTATGGTGATATCTAAGATATTCATCAGTGTGACCACAGGGTAAGGTCAGTTCGGTCACTCTCTCCTCTATTGCTTAGGGTCTTAGCTGGGGTCATCCTTATGGATTCCTAGGAATTTCTTTAGAGACAGGTTTCTTGCTAACCCCATAATGACTCCCTCAATGAAGATATCTCTTTCATTGCTCTCATCTCTGTCCTTCCTCCATCTCAACTATCCCATTTTCACAAGTTCTTCTCGCCCCTCTCTTCTCCCCTCCTCTTCTCCTTCTCCCCTCCCTTCTCCCCCCAACCCTATGTTCCCAATTTTGTCAGGTGATCTTGTCTATTTTGACTTTCCAGATGGATCTACATATATTTTTCTTAGGGTTCACCTTGTTACTTAGTATGGGTATACCTAAAATCCTCAATTAAAAAAAAAGAAACAAAAAAATTTTTTTAAAGATCCAGTCTAAAGGGAGAAAAAACACCAGAGTTGATCAAAATAGTGACAATAAAACAATCTTAACTAAAAAAAGTCAAGGAATGGAAATAATTCTTAATTAAAGAACTTGACACATTTTACTTTGTTTGGGATAAAAGTAAGAAAAGAAGCCACATTGAAATAATATTATATTAAAACTTTAAAAAATATCTTGATAAAGGAGAATTACTGTAGTAATTGGAATAATAAACATAGAAAGGAGGGAATTTTGTCTGATTTTAGACATTTTCTCCATATCACTAACAGCTACAGAGCCATGAAACAATGTAACCTTGTTGTGCTTAAGAACAGAAAAGACAAAATAAGGTATTTGGGTCTCCATGCAAGAAGGCTGTTTTTCTTCCATCATGTTAGGCTGCAAATAATATCACATTGGCAATCTAAGTTAAAATGTTGCTTACTCCTGCAGTTTAGGTGACTGACAAAGAGCCAGATTTTAAAAAATAAAGAGAAAGTCAAAGAATTAAAAAAAATGAATAAACATTAAATTAGCTGAAACTCAGCATTCCAGATAATTGTATGTAGTGCTATAAAGAAATGATAACAATGGTTACTTTTGAAAGATTTCTAATATTAATAGCATTCTAATAAAATTTTGATCCTAAAACTTTATATCCTATAACAATGATTGAGAGATGCCGGGATGTGGGACAGGCCGGAGAACTACACGGAAGAATTCCTTAGAAACCTGCTCAGATCTGATTTCCATCATTCAGGAAATGAACAATAAAATCGATTTCTGCAAATCTAAAGTAATAAGAAACAAAGAAATCTAAAGGAAAAACGACACGTACACATATAAATAAATACAAGTGTGTTTATATATACTTTGGATAAACAGAAAACTGTCACAGGTTTTCGAAGGATGCACGCTCACAGGGGAAAAAAGAAACACGTGAAACGCTGCAGTAGAGAGCCGAATGGTGAGACCCTTCTCTCTTTTTCCTTAAACTATAGTGCTTTCTAAATTTATTGAGGAGCATTGATTATACTTACAATCACAAAAATCAACACTGCTGAATGTGTGTTTGAAGGGAGATTCCAGGCAAAGGNGTAATTTTGGTGGAGGGCATGAACTGGGTGTAGCTTGACCTGAGCGATTTGCCCCAGCTGGGAACAACAACAACAATGCTGGGAAAGATAGAGATGGGCTCCAGCCATGCCCGCAGGGCTGCAGACAGTTCAGAAGTTTCAGTGACGGGTCACATTGAAGATTTTGATACTCAAAAATGCCTTGTAAACAAGAAGGTCGATGAAAATGCAAAATGAGATTTTTGTTTTGAGAGTGAGTCGTTCTGCTGGGTCGTGTTGGTGCACACCTGCCATCCAGGGGTTAGGAGGTAGAGGAGGAGGCTTGTGAGTTTCAAGTTCTGCACAAGCCTGAACTGTGCAGTAAGACCATGCATCAAAAAAAAATGAATGAACAAACTAATAAACAAAAGATTACCGTCCACTTTCATATTTCATTCAGAAATGCCAGGCTCATTTGAGTGAGAATGCTGGGCACCTCTATCTCAACCACGTAGATATCATTTAAATGTGACTTCAAAATCAGACAGTAGAGTATTAAATAAATGGTGACAACTCCAGAAATCTAATGACTTAATGAACGTGTGTGTGTGTGTGTGTGCTTGTGTTTGATCATGCCTATAGTTAAGTGAGTGAGAAGACAGATAAGATCAAACAGAGGATAAGACATTAGCTGTCTATAAAATATTTAAATAGTAAATATCTTCCTTTTCTACAGAACTTTTTATTCTCCCTACCCACAGATCTCCATATTATAATTACCTTCCTTGCTTCTCATTGCAGAAATATTGGTACTATCTGCCTTGGAGTGTAGGGTGATTGTAATTGGTCTTATTAATAAAAACTTGGAGTCAGATATTGATCGAGGGTGACAGCTGAAAGATCAGAGAGGCAGAGCAGCCAGCCACTAATGCTTACCTCTATGAAATCCTCAGAACCAAGGGAGCAAGATCCTTTCTCTCTGAATCCTCAGACTGAATGTACTGAGATCGTGTCTCCACTATGTTATATTCCTAGTTCTATCTCCCTAGTACTGGGATTAAGAGAGCGAGCCTCCACCACCTGCCTGTTTCTCTATTAGACTGACTCAATCTCAGTAACTCAGGGTGGCCTTGAACTCCTGTTCTTTCTTCAGTGTCCTCCCAAGTGCTGGGGTTAATGGAGTGTGTCACCACTGCCAGGCCTCCAAGGTTACCTAGTGGCTAGATCCACTCCCTGATCTACATGCAAGCTTTGTTTGTCAGAAACAAACAAAATTTCACATTAGAGCTCTGTGGACTTCGTGCATACGGCCTGACCGCAGAGAAGAGTCCTATTTTAGCAACAACCCGTTATGTAAAAAACAAAGCAGTGGGATGGTCTAGATAGGTGGCTGAAATGGGAGAATTAAGATGATTCACAGCTCTCAAGTCTTTCAGACATTTTGCTTTCACTCCAGTATATTTAAGGTTCTGGGGTATTATTTTTAGAGGTTGAGCATTTATGAGACCATAAGGGATCACTTTCTATATCTTCCTCTTTGGGGTTTCCTCTCCTCAACTCTGGTTCTAAAATAGAAAAGTAAATTGCATGTCCGTGTATAAATTATAGCCAAGTTCCACCAAGACCTATTCCCAACACTGCCAGCATGGCCACGCGGTGCCCTGGCACAATCAGTTATCTCTCCATCAAAAAGCAACTTAGCCTCAGAGGAGTGAGATCTGGAAAGTTTAGCTTTTCAACCCCCTCATATGTTTTGCTTTAGTTTAATATGTTTGTCTGGATGCTTTGACACCATGGTGATAGGCATCACAGAAATAAATAGAAAGAGACAGAAAAGAACTAAAAAATAAAGATGAAAACTTGGGAGACTAGGAACGGCATTTCTAGCTGAGCATTCTTTTTTCTTTCAGAAGTCAGGGAGGGGGATTTAAGAGCGACTGTGTGTCAGACACAATGGTGAATAATTATTCTAAGAGTGCTACTTTGCTGACGCTGGACTATTGGAGCTCATTAGAATGCTGAGAGCATTTAATTCTATAAAGTGCTTTAGCTTCTGTCCGCTGCACATTCCTCACGGCCCAGCTTAGCTTGGCATTAACTTCCACTCTATCTGTTAGTGTGACATGGTCAACAGGGAAGGACCAGAGTCAGAAAGACTGGAGTTTGGATTCTGTCACTATCCCTTATGGCTTATGCTATTAATCATCCATAAGGCTCACTTTTCTCATCTTTAATATGTTCATATTAATGCCTACCTCAATTATTTGTGGCAGATAAAAATACCAAACTAAAGTTTCTACCGTAGTGCCCGATATGTAGATGCTTAAAAAAGTTTGTCTCATTTCTCGTGATCCTCAAAATGTAAGTCATTTGGCTTTGTTTAATAAAATGAATGGCGAAGAAGAAGAAATGAAACAGCCAGACTACTTTGTGCCTGTTGAATTTTGCAAATGTTAGAACCACTGCAGCTTCTTTCCCTGTCTCCTCTTCCTTCAAGATCCAGACCAAGGCCAAGGATTGTCTCAACGCATGAAAGTTCAGGCTAAAAATCGTCTCATTGCATTCCTGCCAGTGTTGCCTGTATACATCTGCATGAAAACATCTAATTAGAACCAATAAAATATGATAAGTTATCTTGAAGGAGGGCAGTAATAAAAGGTCAGAAATAAAGAGAAATATGATGCTATCTAATAAAACAAAATCAAGCAAAAATGCCCGGGGAGGTTCCAGCAAAAGCTTTCCAGCTATCCTTTGAGGCTGGGACTGGACATTCTTTTTCACCTTCATGTTAAACATGTGCTCTAGACTGTATGTATTATTTGCTTTTATGATTATAGAAAGATCCAATGAAATGTTCATTATTTTCTCAGTACTCTATCTCTAAGCAGCGTTGAATCCCTGCAGATTGGTAAGTAATGGATTTATACTTCTTTGTTATTAGCCTATTGATGTTTGGTCATCACATGAAGGAGGCCTTGGAGTATTTCAATGGGGTTAAAAGCCCTTCAGAGTCTAGTATACTTATTGTCTCTCTCTCTCTGAAACATTATTTATCAAATAATGCAAGGAATATTCTTTTGTCTGATCTTATCACAAAAATTAAATTTTAGTTAATAAGCTATACATTTCTTGGAAAAGAATGATATTGCAAAATTGCAATTAGTTGTTTTCTGAGTTTTATAAATACTATGCTTATTTTTCAGGTTACAAAAAAAACCCAATTTTGAATCCAGGAGTGCACACAAGCAATTTTTACTGTTCTATCCTCCATATTTGCAGCTCTCGAGCATCATATAACATTGTATATCCTAATCTTTTTGTTGAGAAAGCAAACAAATTTTAATTCTCTGTTTCAACTGTGCACATAAACCTAAGTCCTCAGATATCATGCCCTCTTATTCCTAATCAAAACAAACTTCTCCAAGTAATTTGTGGGAACAGCATTCAGCCTAATGGAATGCTGGAAAAGTTTGTTCTGTAAGCTTGGGCTGGTGCCGTCAGCCCCAGGGTAGAAGTTGCCTAGTCCAGAATGAAAAGGCATGCAGCCATACAGATTCCTGGTACTGTCCAAAACCAGACTGAATGCATAATGACAACAGTTTGCATCTTTGGATGAGTTTAAGCTGTTTTCTAAACATTTGGAAAATTCCCTGGGTTAAGAAAGAATAATGCAATTTAAGAGGACGCCGTCAATCAGTTGGTCAACCTATATGTGATGAGTGTCTACATTGTGATTTGTGTATAGCTCTCAGGGATGTGGAGGCTGTCAGACAACAACAGAAAAAGCCAAGTTCCTACTCAAAGCAACTTAGAAAACTGAGAAACCAGAATGAATATCCATAAAAAATTAGAGAATAATTAAAGCTAATGGATGGCTGCTGACTGTGAGTGTAATAGACATTCTTAGGAGAGAAGGAATGTGTGCAGAAAGCCTTGGGAAGGGTTTCTTAGAAGAGATATAAGCTGTAGCCTTCACAAGAAATTTGGATGAGGAGGCGAATCACAGGCCAAGTAAGCAATTAGCTCAGCTCTTAGGCTAGTCTCTACATAGGCAGAGAGACAAGTGTCATTTGCAGTAGGACACAGTATAAATAAAGGTGGAATAATCACATGGTCCCAGATTGTTTGGATTAGATGATGTAAAAGAGAGAAAATTACTAAAAATGTGAGTAGAAGAATAACCTACTATGAGTTCGACTTGAAAAAAAAATCTGCCATCTCTGGAGGGAGGGATGAAGATAGTTTGATGTTTGTCATTTAAAAACTTCTTTAAAAGATGCAGAAAATGACAAGTTCTCTAAAAGGAAGGGACTATGCAAAGGGCCAAGGATTTATGTATTCCCAGTTGGATATCAAAGGCCTGGCTTTGAGGGGGCCAAAAGACTTCAGTGGTATTACTAGTATATTTTTAATAGTAAAGGTTTATTTTTAACATCTGGTTCTGAACTTCATATGTGTTTGGCCCTTGGTATATAACATAACTTGCTAAACGGTAGGTTCCTTACTAGTTCTGGTATACAGGGTCATAAGATGACCCTAAATGACCTTTCCTTTATCTATTTCCCCTCTGCTGAGCATCATCAGAACTTACAAATAGGATGAAATGTTACTTTGTGATTCCATTATGTTTCCTGGCAATGGGATTTTAAAAATATAATTACTATTGGTCACTTGATCTTGAATTAATCTAAATGGGAGAATTTACATCAATGGACCTGATCTAATCACTTGAGCTAGAAAACATAGGACCAAAGGTTAGAGTTGAAGGGAACTAAAACATTCAAATGTGAGATATTCTTTTGCTGACTTGGAACCTCGAAAGCTAAAGCTTCAAGAAAAAGAAGAAGTGGCAAGAATACCCTGGTGGGATCACAGCTCTGGCTAACTAACCTCTTGGTTATCATTGAAGGGGCACATAGATATACTGTGCTAAAGTCTAACTCAAAATCAATTGCTTACTTCCATTAGAGCCATAACACTGTTCCACGAGTGAGCTTATCTTGTCTAGGAGGTAGGTGATGTAGTATTCAGGGCCCAGCTGAATAAGACTGCTGACATGTTTGCCAGGATAGATACCACTTTAAGTCACTGATTATAATATAAATTGTTACTCAGAAAGGAATACCAATATACTATTGAACACAGATAATGAAAATATGTCAGTTATTTTGAGGAGATGAAATATGAATTCCAGTAAATGAAATATAATATACAGAATGCAGTGTGTTAATGTACTGCTTGCCATGCAGTAAATGTACAATAGATATTACCTACTTTAACTTTTCTTTTTAATGAATTTGTGTGCAACAAAATTAGTTAAGTATTAGTGAAATATCTTCTAATTAATGTTAGAGTTCTCAAGAAAATGAATGATGATAGCATTTAGAAGTGATAACTATGTTTCTATGTGTCAATAGATAATCTACAGGATACATCAACAAATTTACCTGTTCATGTTACCCAAATATTACCACAATTATTCTGTGGGGTGTGAACAAATACCTATTTACAGGGTACTAAGGAAAGACCACAGAAAGAATTCTTCTCTAGTTTACTTGGTAAGCCATTTATTTGCTGAGGTTGCTGGAGGAACATCGATGGAAGATCAATTAGAGGGAAGCAGGTGACCCACCAAAGAGCCCTTGGGTAGTGACTTAGGACAGTTGCATCCTTGAAACTCTTTGTTTGAGTGGCCCGTTGCTCAGACACTCAGTCTCCATCCCCCAGAAATTATTCAGTTCTTTTACATCCTTGAGTAGGATCCTTGTCAATCTTGTAGCTTCTTGAGTTTCATGAACTTCCTGACCCTCTTGAGTTTCTTAGCTTTCTGTGTCTTTTGAGCCCTTTCTCTCTCTCTCTAGGAAGAAAAGTTTAAATTTGGAGAAAATAGTTTAGTGTAGAGTATATGCATAGCATGCCTAGAATTCTAACTGCCAAACCACCAAACAACAACAGAAAGAGAAGAGAGAGAGGAGAGAGAGGAGAGAAGAGGTGGCAGGAGAGATAGGGTGAAGGAAGGATGGAGCAGGAGAGAGAGAAAAATGAAACTGTTTGGTACAGCAATGTAGATAGGGATAATACTTTAACTTTCTGTAATCTGAACCCGATCTCCACAAAGTTCTTCTTCTGGGAGAGTGTATGAAGACTATTATGCATCTCTCCATACATGTGATACCGTTCACTGTTCAACCCTACCCAAAGGGGCGTAGTAATGGACTCATGAAATTTCCCATTGTACTTGCTGCTTATGCTGGCTACCTGGTCCTGATGGGTTCTGCACCAGTTCTGAGACCCTTGCCTATCCATTAGCCACAAGAGGTTTCTAGAAGATCTTTGGGCATGATGAACACTTTTATCCGCAGAATGCTTCCTTATGGGTAAACCTGCACACGGGGAGATGAGGCAGCCCCACTTGCCGTTGGTTTAGTCTTTTTCACCTGAAGCACTCTGACATGGGCTCCCTCTTTTACCCCTTTGGTGAAGAGTTGTTCAGAATTTGCCAGAGGCCCCAAAACACTCAATATGGTTTCTCCTAGGAAGAAAAGATTAATATAAAGATTAATATAAATCTTGTCACACTTGATTGTGAGTAACCTGGCTGTTTTCCTTTCCTGCTTTTTTTTTTTTTAAATCTTCCCTATTCCTATCAAGAGCTTTAGTATCCTCAGAACCCAATCTACATGCCCTGGTGAATCATTCAGAGTCACCACGGTCTCATCTCCTGTCTCATAAATATCACCTCAAATTCTGGGTCTCAGCAAAGACACCATGATCCCTGATGAATTAATTTCTTTTTGTTAGACATTTCTATGAATGCAATTTTATTAAGTTGAGTAAGTCAGTGTCAATCACTGTTTCCTTCATTCCCATTGCTCTCAGTAATTTTAATTCTTCCACTGCTGTCTTCTGATCCCTAATACTTACGGAGACTTCCGCCAGATACAGTCAACTGCCCCAATGGTGTGTCTGAGCCAACCGTCCAGGGATAGACATCTGCCATATTGACTCCAGCTGTATAGATTTTTGTCTCAAGAAAAGATGAACATTTACATTGCTCAATTTCTCCCCTTGTAGTTCACATAACTTTCTCCCATCCACCCTGTATCAGACAGCCTCATAATCCAGGCTGTGAGAAGGTCTTTCATTTCTTGCCTAAAAGCTTTTCCCAATTTGAGCTGCCCAGATGCAGAGTATTTCCTGATTAGCAGAGTTGCTTGTACTGAACCATTATTAACATCTGCATTGGAATGCTGAATCATGGATTTTTCTCTTCCAAAGGGAAGCTTTTCCATTCTTCCTCACTGTTTGATTATTCCCGTGGGTTTCAAGGCTTTGGATCCAAGGAGTAGTCTTTTAGCACAGACCTAATTTGTGCTCTTTTTTTTTTTTATTTGCACCTGGTCACTTATAGAACAGCAAGCCAACACCTCCAGCTCCTCTTCCCTTTCCTCTACTTTCCCTGCTAAACCCTCTAGAGGCTAATGCACAGATCAACGCCTACACTTACTTTTCCTTACTGCAGTTTGCCCCCGTATGGAATTCTTTCCTGGCAGAGAGTTCAGCCTTAATTGCATATGTTATCAGTCATAGCAATGGACACACACCTGCTGCCATAGTATCCTTACAACTCTGACTCTATCTTCTAAATACTAATTTCAGGGGCCGAAAATAGTTTCTACTCCATCAGTAATTTTGCAGACATTTCCATACTCACAGGTGGACTCTAGGCACCAAGGAGTCATGCCATCCCATACAATGTCGAGGAGGGCAGTCACCTTGTGATTCTCTGCAAGGTACTACAGGTAGCTCAGTTTTGGTTTCAGGTCTCAATACCAGCACAGAGAGTTTGCAACTGCCCTTACAGCAAGCAGACACACTTTCCCATACCACGGGAAGGAAGGGGGCCATATGGGTATTGCTCCTATGTGTGATCCACTCTCAGACAGATGAACTTCTATTGGATGTCTTATCATCCATTTCGGTTGCCAAGCATCAACTTCTTTCCAACATTCCTTTTGGTTCTGTTGGTTCCTGAGGCAGTGACTATTGTGTTGTGTGGCTTTTCCTGGGGAGATGTGGACAAACATAAATTCATCCTAGACAGGGCAATAGTGAAAGAATAAAAAAAAAAACTATTCCAATAATGCCTAACCTGGTAAACAGATGAGTTTATTGGGGTTATCTATGTGAACATGCATACCCCAAAGGCAGGTGCATCACCAAAAAGCCTACCTATCACGAGTGACGACTTATGAAGCTGTGTTTCTAGAGCGTCTTGCCTTGCTTCTTGGTAGCTCTAGCATTGAGCTTCCCTTCCCTCAATAGTTGTTTACTGCTTATGGAACTTTGGAGAGGCCTTGAGAGTCTTATAATTCTCTGAACATCCTGAACAGGTTTTGTGAATTTTCTAGAACCTCCTAACTCTATTATCATCCTAAGTCTCATGAGCCTACTACCTCCCACTGAAAGGCAATGTTTCAATTTGTAAGAAATATATATATATATATAAACACTCCACCTGGTAAACTCTACCTAAGAGCCTTATTCAGAACAACTGAGTACAAGCCTGATTCCATGAAAAGTCCCTAATGCATTTGGGATCAGCAGGAATTAATCCCTAGAACGGGGTGTTAATATAAGATGCTAACACACAACATTAACAATCTTATATGCCAAGTGACATCTCTAGGGATGATATCCATATATTGAAAAGCTGAAAAGTGTTAACAGAAGCAAGGCAGGCATTGTGTATAGTCATTATTTCTACATGGGGAAAGTGTTCATTTGAAGTAGTTGGTGGAGACGTCGGTCTCTAACTAATTTTTCGTCTTGCCCTCCTCCAAGAATAGAGTGAGCAAGACAGCAAAGAGTACAAATGAGACACTTTTGTCAACACGGAATTTACAAGCTTTAAATGGGAGAAAACGACTCAAAAAGTTGCTACACTGAATTTAACGTTGAACTTTGAGTAGCAGTAGGGATGCTAGCAGAAAGCCCAGAGAGCTCTGAGAAGCGTTACAGCTCGGGAAATGGTCACAGCTGAAAAGGNGGGGGGCTTTTGGCTCCTAGTCAAGAGCAGATCTTTCCAGAGAAGGTCTGTGGGTTAGCAGTAGCAGATTCCAAAGTCTGGCACTAGGTCTCTGAAAGCTTGGGTCTTGGAAGCTGGAAACATCTACAGGGATCAGTTACCTTGTGCAGGCCCTCTGAGCATGAAGTCTTAGAGGCTAGGGAAGGAAGGAATCCCTTTCCCTGCCTTTGCTGGTAAGGTCATGGAGTCGGGCTCCCCTGAGCTAACTACCTGGGAGGAGCACAGGGAGCTTCCAATGAGTCCATTCTCTCCTTGCCACTCCCCCTTCCAGCCTGGAAGGCAAAGCTCCTTATCTAATGAGCAAGGCCTCTGGAAGCCTGATCCTTTAAGTCTTCAGGCTTCTTCCTCTAAGGACAGGAGTCCCTGGAGTGTGGGCTTCCTGCCGGAATTGGGCACAGGGAGCTGAGCTCTGAAGCAGTCTTTTTCTTTTTCTGCGAGCAGCTCTGGAGTTGCAGCCCCAGAATATCCGAATGTATAGAGTTGCCAGAGTGCCAGCTGCTCCCTGATTGGCTGGGTGCAGTACGCAAATAATGCGAAGAAATAGAATCAGTCAGAAAAGAGCGGTCATGCTTGGTTGAGGGGGCACAGGGAACAAAAAAAGAACACTCAACTCCCGAAAGCTTCCAGAAGTTCACAGTTAAGTCCACACATGAAAAGTCTCTGCTTATCCCTGGTTCATATAGCCCCTTAGCAGCAGGCAGCCCGCTGATTTTGTTTCCTTGCCTAAGGCATGGGGGAGGGCTACTGCTGACGCTAATGGCTATCAGAAGCCTGCTCCAGTGCCCTTTAGGCTTGAGGCTGCTTGGTTCTCAGAAAGCTCTTTCCAGGGGATGTATCTATTCCCAAACCATTCAGCGTCCAGTGAAAATGAGTCCCCATTCTGCGTCAGCTACTCCGTGCATGACTGGTGCTCAGGATAGACCTCCGCTACCTTTAGGAGAAAAATTAAATGAAGTCACCAATAACAACACGTGGATGTAAGCACAGCTACAGGTGCACAGGCTTGAGGCTACAGGTGTAGATAGACAGGACAGAGGATATACCTTGGCTCAGTTTTACCTGGACGCAGAAAACCAAGTGTTGCCTGAACTTGAATTCAGCTCAAGTCTATAGAAGTTCCTTTGACGACATTGGAGGCCAAGGCATCTCAGGCAGAGAGGAAAGCCTGGGCTGAGCTGGCATTAGTGACAATGGTAATTTAGAAAACTTTGGTACCAAATAGCTTGAGTTTTAAGGGTCAGTCATTAGTGGAGACATGGAAGAGGTGTCTTTGTCTTTATTATATTTTAAATATCCTTCAGACAAATTAAGATTCTGTATTTTCCTTGAAAAGTCTCACAGTATGATGACAGTCCATAATGGTTTAGAGAAAGAAAAAAACTAAAAGCAGGAACACCAGTTAGGGGGACACTGTGGTAAGCCAGGACAAAAAGAACGGGTCACAGCAGGAGCATTCTGGTGGTAATGGAAAAAAAGAAGATAATTCAATGAATTACTTAGAATTCAAACCAAATGGAGTTAGTAATGGATTAGTTGTGGTGTGGAGGGCATGGGACTATTAAGATGACTTTGCATTTGTGAGCTGATTTATTCGGTAGATAATGGTACTATTTACTGAGGCAGATAATACAAGGAAACAAGAAGCCTCCCAGACAACCATGCTAGCTTTGGAGACTCCATGAGACAAACCAGAGAGAGATGTCCATGAAGACATTTTAAAATGTTCATTTGGAATACACCTGGAATCAGCTGTATCTTCAACACAATTTTAATTTTCTTTATCCTGCACCAATTCCTTTCCTCCATTCATAAAAAAAGTATTTAGCTTCTTTTTCAGGCAGCCCCCCTTTTCCTCTGAGTCTTCATCGTTTGGAGGACACAGGTGCTACTCCAGTCTCTAGGAGGGAGGCTGAGGAAATCTGAACAAACCTGCCCCCTGCCAAGACTGGCCTGCCATCTTCTTGTCCCTTCCCTTCTCTTTCCCTTTTACCCTCCTCTTCCTCTTCCTTTTCTCTTTGGTAACTTCCTTTTGTTCTCTCATTATTTCTCCTGTTTTCACTCTTGTACTTACAATCTATTAAGTCCTAACTGGCGGAGGGCTTTGTGGAGCTCTTTGAACCGTCCGATATTTTATCTTATTTTCTAACTAGCAAGTTCTCTTGCCTCAATTTCATAGACTGTATATATTCACAGCAGTCATGGAAATGGGCCATCAAGATGGCTCAGAGGGTAAACTGAATGTAATTCCCGGAGGCCATATAAACAGCTTTGCAAAGTTGTTGTCCAGCCCATACAGACATGGAATGGCACACGTTCCCCAACACGCAAATATGTGCAACAATGATAAATATTTTAGAAGTTTAAAAAGAAAACATAAAAGACCTAGTTTAAAGTGAATGACAATTTATGACTTGCAGCAATAGCAGTCAGTAGTCAGACTACCGTCGTAGGGTGACTTTTAAGATTGGTTTATAGCATTTATTAACCCAGTGGATTGCATTACATGAGTAGAAACCCAAATTTAGGGAACCTGATTCTTTTATTATTGGGTAATAATCATACCTTTGCTTCAGAACTGGGGTGGGGAGTGGGGGGATGCATCATATTTTTCAGACCTATAGATACAAACAACTTTCTTATTCAAAAATTTCTGCCCCAAAGCTACTATTATTTAGCTAATTGTTAGTTTCAAACAAGAAGTTACTAGGTAATTCACAAGCTATGACAATCTTGGAGAAAGTTTGAACACGAAGCCTCAGCATAGGCACTGGGGAGAGCATGCTGAGCATATACAACATTTAAGAAATAAGTCATGATTTTTAAAGTGTTTTAAGGGCATAGAGAAAAGAGTCTATTGGGAAAACTGAATGAAGCAGCCAACACGGAAGGAGGAAGCCCAGAAACCAGAGGAATGTTCTATAAGGAAAGAATGTTCAACAATGTCACAATACTATCCAGGCCAACAAGGATGCTTCGGCAATAAAAAGAGAGGGAGGAAGGGAAGGGAGGGAGGGAAGAAGCAGGGGGGAGGGTTGACCTCTTGAAGCAGGGTCCACAATGTTTTGAGTTGAGGTAGAAAGAAACAGAGGTAGTGAAATCACATGTTTTGTTCAACCAGGGAGGTGGGTGGAGAGGAAGGCACAATAGCAGGAAGGGTGACAAAATGCAGTTTTGGTCCTTTCCAGAGGGTCCCGAGGCTTTTGGTGAAAGAACACTTTTGCCGAAAGCACATAAGGCTCTCAGTGTCTTGTATACGGATGAGTTACAAGCTCCTCAACCAAGGCAAGCATATGTTCCTGACTCTCCAGCATTCAGGTGCTGAATAATAATACGGGGAAGAATGAAGAAGTCATTCTTCATTTGGATAGGGTTCAGGTGGTGGAATCTTGTGATCTGTGGCATCAAACTGACTTGTATCCAAACACAGATTCCATAAGCTACTTCATGCAGTGGGACCCTTACCCTGAACCTGAGCTTTTTTTCCAGCTCTCAATAAAGCCAGTCATAAATATATTCAGTGGATTGTTAAGAGCATGCAAAGTTCCTAGCAGAGGGCTTGCTTCATTAACAATAATTATTCTTAAAAGATGAGGCCTCATTTAAAAATTACTTTGAAGACAGGAATGAAGGCCTCAGTAGAATCACTAATATCAGTTTATGTGGAGGTAGCTGTGCTAGCAGAGGAATTGAGATGAAATTCCTGCACTGCCCTCTTTCCCGAGCAGCACAGAGAGAAGGGAAGATCTTACCAGGGGCCTCCTGCATATCAGTACCACCCCAGGCATCGTTGAAAGCCAGTTTTTTTTTTTTCTGTGAATGATTTTGGCTTTAGCATTCACAATAAAATTACCATTTTAAATGTCGTAAACTCATTAGACAAACTCTAGTTTTACTCACCTCAGATAAATCACTCTATATTCAGAAATGACAGTTATGTCTCTATTAGTAAAATGCAAGAGTATTGTAGGTGTTATATGTTCTCAGCATCCCATAGCGCCTCTTACAGAGGTGCACATGTGGACTGGGAGCTAAATGACAATTTAGGGTTCCATGTGGGCCCCAAGTTGCATTTTTATTATTTAACATATAAAGTGATTATATTAAATTGGAGTTAAATGCATTGTTTGAGGGGGCATTTATGCTATCTCATTGAAAGGCATACTGTGAACCCTGTAGAAAACTGGTCTGCACCCCCAGCTTGGGTCATGAATGCGACTTTCAATGTGGTCCTTGCCTAGCAGCTAATTAAACTAAGGAGAAAACAGGAGGCTTTAAAACTTTTAATTTACAAGCTTCCAGATATAATTGTTGTTATTGTACTACCAAAATCTGATTCAGCATTCCGCAATTTGAAACCTCTTGATCTCATTGTCATAATTAATTTTGTAAATCAAAAGGTCTGTGCTTGGCTAGATGCATTATCTGTTTGTTTTGCTTAATCATAACAGTGGCCTCCTTGTCTTTGTGATTAAATCATTTTCATTTTGGTGTGATTTTTTTTCATGAGATGAATTTTAATTTACTTATGCCAGTAATTTTGTCCAAATATGATTTAGACTTTAAAAGTTCAGTGTTTGACACTCATGCCAGCCTTAATTTAGCCTCCCATATTTCTGCCTTGTAATTTTTTTTCACATGATGGAATTCGAATTTGAGTGGCCTCACGCTGTATTGAGTTATTTGTGAGCATTCATCTGAATGCGACATTCCTCCTGGCCATCATTTCGTTAGAGAGAAAGCACGATTTAGATATTGGCAGGCCTGGCGTCGCCCAAGCCTGACTGTTGCCTCAGAATATATGTGGCTTTGAGCTGATTTCATAGACGCTAAGTTATGAGGGAAAGAACATAGTTTAGTTTCTACCTGAGGGAAATGCCATGGGAACCCCCAAGAACACCAGAGGATGTGGAAATGCTTGGGGAGGGCAGTGAGATGAACTCCTAATGCAACACTTTCATGGCCTCCATTTCTAGTCATGAAGCGGCACGCAGAGAGAGCCAGCTGCGTCTTCATGTGCACGATTCATGAAGTAAGAGCCACTGATGCCTCTGGGCTCCAAATCCAGTGCAAACATCACTACACCAAAGAAACGTTTGAAATGTCTAAGGTTATATTTGAATTACAGCGCGATCTCTGAGAACAAGTTGGGGTGTAGCTATCATACGTCACTGAGAATTATTTTTGTCAGTTTTTCAGCTCTATCATTGAGTGCCTAGAAACACTGACTTTTTCTATCCCTTATTTTGGATGTTTACTGTCACTTAGAATTAGCCCGGGGTGTATAAAGACATGATCAACAGAGTGTTTAATAAACTAATAGTCAGTGCAATTAAATCAGGATGACGTCTTTATTGGGTTTTTAAAAATCCCATTAATGTGATTGAAATTTTAAATAATCTTCTAAAAACTTAGTTCATTTCCTAATTACCAAGACTGCTTTTGACAAAAATGTGATGCCCTCGAGGCTCGTCAGAACCTACACTGCAGAGATCTTTTCAGAATGATCAAAACAGTGAGGTAGCCTGTCCCAGATTCCAGGATGACTCTTTCCCAATGACTGAGGTTGATATCATCTTCCTTAGAAACCTAAAACTCTACCATGACTACATTTAAATTACTCATGATGCCTGCACTATTTGAGAATAACTTGCTTTAAATATACTAAATAAGTGGCAGAAAGTTAAACACCAGAAGATATTTAAATGACAACACCAATGGAACTATGCATTATTCAGCACCAAGACGAGCTGGTGTGCACATCAGACAGGTCAGTGCCCCTGGGTGACAGCCCTCACACTCACACAGAGCCGGTTCCTAATAATGAAGGCAGGTTTGCCGAAGTAATTTGCATCCTGGATTGGGAACAGGAGCACAGGCTCTGCTTTCCACATAAAGCACATTGTGCTGGCTTGATCCCCTGCACTGGGCATGTGCTGATTAATCCTGCTGCCCCACATCTGCATATTCAAAGTTGGCTTTTTCTTAGAATTCCCCTTATGACAGAGATGACAAAGATATATCCCATTTGGTTCCAAAAGTCTGACCCCTCTACTGTGGCAGTGGGAATGGATCAGGGAGTTGTGTCTATTAGTTTCCTCTCACACCTGAACTGCCCTCCCTCAGCTGAGAGTAGGGACCTTCTTCAAGATGGATAGCCTCTCCTGCCGCTAGGGATGTTGATACTGCTAAACAGAGGCCGGGACCCAGGAGCTGTAATGTTTCCAAACAGAACCCATAGTGTTCAGTGGCTCCTTCCAGTGCTGACTAATGGAGTATCGTGTGTGTTTACTGCTCTTAGGAGCTCCCTTTTCATCATGATACTAGCTAGGATGATTAAGACAATCGCTGCCAGTATCTTTTTTGAATTTCAAAGTTACATGAACTGTTTTGTTCTGTCTGGTACTTAGATGAGATTTTTAAATGCATAGATTGCGATTGCAGGCTATAACATTTTGCTGTCTCCTCATGTCCTCTTTAAAGTTGAATGCCATAACATCTGAAAATAGCAACTCCCCCCGAAACAACAGTCATCATAGAAGTCCCCAAAGGAAACTGCTATGCTAGGACCAGCCTGATGTCTTTGGATGTTGCTCTCTCTCTTCCCTCCTACTGGAGCAATTATGTGAATTGCCTGTCCCCTAGATCCAGCATGAGAAGTGAATCACTGCTCACTTTCCTTCTCTCCCACAGTGATGATGAAGCATTTGTTAGTGCCAACGTTATGAAGTCCAGAAACTTTGGAGAACTTCCTGAGCTGAAAGTGTATGTGTTCTCACTTTCCTTTAATTTGAATATTGATTGGGAAATTAAAAACAGTACATCAACAAAAGCTTATATGTCTATACACTGGTTTCCACAGGCCAAGACTTTTCTTCATCACCATACAGTGACCTTGGGAAATAAGCATATGCATCTATTTATCAGCAAGCATTCACCAATGAGCGACAAAGTAAGGTGTTGGGGTAAAAATATCATGTGTATGATATTTAGATAAGGTAATCTGAAGTAAAGTTGGAGTAAGGAAAAATGATCTGTAGCCTTGGGGAAAGGATGTGAAGGGAAGGAGACAGAGACTTTTTAGTGTTCAGAATTTAGTGTTCTTGAAGAATGAACAGGATTATGTTAGAATGGAGTCTCCCTATTTTTTGGTAGTTTCAGTTAGCTCAGATCAGAAAAGAAAGAATATAATACAAATTCATAACCAAATCTCAAATGGTAAACTCTGTGTAATAAAACCGCATCTTTTAGCAGATTCCAAGTTTGCTTTAGAAACATGGTCCATTTCTGTGAAGGGTTTTCATTTGCATAGTTAAAGAAGTGAAATTCTTAAGGAAGAGAGTCTACATGAAGGTATGCTAATTCATTTTTTTCTGCTATAACAAAAACACTCGAGACTCATTTATAGTAGCAGGATGTTCCTGACTTATACTCCTGAAGTCTGGGAAACTCAGGGTTCAGGGACTGACCTCTGCCCAGAATCTTGTATCATTCTGTGGAAGAAGATGGAAGGAAAACCCAAACAAGAAAAGATCAACCTTACTGCTATAAAGGTACCGACACTACCAGTGAGGGTAGAACATTCCTGGTTTAACCACCCCTGAGAGCCCCCGCTGTATTAATTCTGTTACAAAGGAAATTAAAATTCACCCTGAGTCTTGTAGGAGACAGACATTCCAACCAAAGAAAAGTTAAAAAGCAGAATGATAAGTCCACGAGAGAAGGGTTTCCCCGGGGAACATTTTGTGTATTGAAAACAAGTACAAAAAACACAGAATGCATTACAGTGCACATATCTATTATAGGTTAATAAGTAAAATAGGACGATCTGAAAACAGCCTCATTAGGAAAGAACTAGAGTCCATATGAGTCTAAGATTTGCTCCTTTGGTTGTGGCAGTCAAGGTGTGTGTGTGTGTGTGTGTGTGTGTGCACACGTTTGTGTGTGTGTGTGTTTAATTTTAGCCTGAAAAAGAAAGAAACGTTGAGCTATCACATGTTTATAAGTCTGTCATAGTACACTTATATACTAGCTTTAGTGGTACTGTTGATGTGGATGTGTGCATGATTATTAATCTCTTCAGTTCCTCACCTGTAGAAATATCTACCTTGAATGCTCATTACAATCATTGTTGACTTACAATTGAAGAAGGCATGTTATCCCATAAGATTAAAGTTTTAGAGTGCTCTGCTATAATTTTGCATTATTAATTTATATGATCTATTTTCACATAGTAATTGGTTGAGCTACTCTGGGACTAATGATTTGCACCAAATCATTCGCAATTGCTTCTGCCAGGCAGAAATTCAAAAACAAAATGATATACAAATATAGACATGAAGAGAGTTGTTGAAACCAACTGAGGAAGAACTCTCAATCGGGAGCTTCAAATCACTTTCAAAACAGAACATAAGAAATTCATTGTGATTCCCTACTCAAGATAGAACAGGTATCCACGGAAAGAGGATCCAAGACTTTGAATGATATGCTCATGAAGAACTAGGCCACAAGGGATGCGTCCAATTTCATCCTGTTTTCTACCACATGGTTTCCAGTTCCCCTCAAAGAAGCTGCATCCCCACTATTGGATATGTCCCATTTTGTCTGTGTGAACTAATAGTCTTTTCACAGCAATCAACGGAGTTTCACAGTCAAGTTTTTTTGTTCAAGTAAATAGATCCTAAGGTCATCCTTAGCTTGTTTTCTATGTCACTAGACTCCCGTTGTCCCTTGGTTTTCTCCTTGGATAATACTTACAATTATGACGTTTTAGCTGCAGAGTTGAAATGGAGTAGTGGAGGGGTGCTAGGTTTAGAACGAGAAGAAAATTATGACAGAATTTGAATGAGGGAAAATTATTTCACCTCTCTGCTCTTTATTTCTTAAGTCATAATATGGGGTTATTATGAGCCTCCCAAGATTCCCCTGAGAACTGGATGGGCTAAAGGGGTAAAGCTTGCCTAAGTGTTTGGAGCTTTATAATCACCCTTGGACAGTTAACTGAATCCTCATATTTAATGACACTCCAAAATACAATCAAACTTTTTCCAGGCACATGATTCTGCTTGTGTTCTAAGGTCTTTTGATATATTGTGGTATTTCCCTTTAAAATCTGCATCGTTAAAACAACCCGTATTTAACAGTACTAACACATAAGTGAAAAAAAAATAGTAAGTCCACACAGAGGTGACTTTGCTGAAATTCTCTCCTGTATCTTTATAACACTAATTGTTTTTTCATCCTAGTCATGTCTATTTTTAAGAGCATATTTCCAAGGTCATAAATGTTTTACATACAAACTATCCAATTAATTTTTATCATAACCTTTCATATAAATTAGCAACTGGTACATTTTGATGTAGTTTGAAGTGGGAAACACCGAGCTTTCAAGATTTGCAGTAGTAGATTATTCCTGTATGGAAAATGCTTATTTGAAAGTGGGACTGGTCAGCTAGAACATATATATTTATAAGAGTCTTTGGAATAGATACTGTATATAATCCTATATTTAAAGTTACATTGCTTTTAGGCAGTCTCTGAATGAGGAAATCTTAATTATGCTTTGTAGATACAAAGTTTTATTTTTAAATAAATCAAATAAACAAGCAATACTGCTCTGAAAAGTCATTCATTACCATCAACAATATTTGTTATGAATGATTTGGAAAGTTACAGAAAATCCTGTCTGGTTTCAAAAGACTTTTTTTATTTGCTTGTATTGACAGAATCTGGAAGAAGATGTAGGAATGGTTGCTAAAGTGACATTCCAAAACTATTTTGAGCAATTCATCATGGGTGGAACAGCACTGCCAATCTGGATGTGGATGGCACTCATAGGACCGTGTGACTCATGGTGTCCTACTATTTAACAGTTTAACCACAATATGGTGACCATTCACATACAATGGATTTCAATGTGGCTTTTAAAAAAATCAATAAATCATGTAATTGATCATTTTAGGTAACTGAGCTATGGTCTCTATAGCAATCTATTATGTATGTTAAGAGAGTGGCTGGAGATAGATGTGGTGTCTGGTTTGGGGGAGGGTCCCTAGTACTTTCTTAATAAGTTCAGTAAACCAGTTCAAGTATTATCTGTTTTGCTTATTACACCTCAATAAAATTTTAATTATGATATTAAAGTTTCTTGGCTTAAAATAAGTCAAAATGAATACATTTTACTCTTAGCACTTTAGAGAATCCCAAGTCATTAATTTCCTTCACAAAAGCCTTCCCAGGGATACTTTAAGTTGGCTGTTTATTCTTCCTTTAGGACAAATGAAAATCATTTAATACTCGAAAATAGATAGAAGTTTGAATGTTACAGATGAATTATATTTTTGGCTAGCACACCGATATCTCAGGGATCATCTCCTGCCTGCTCTCCAGTTCAGCTAGTGCCAGTTAGTGCCTGATTGAGAAGCAAGTACTAGACTGACCCTGACCAAATGCCAGGGCAAAAGCAAGAGCTCTTTCACGGTAGAGTCATGCCACTCAAGCCTAGTCTCTTGGCTTCTCATGCAGTCTTTGCCTTATTTTTCAGGTCATCTCCATCAAAGAATAGAGACACACCATCTCCCAGCTATGGCTCATTAACAGCAAACACCAAATGCTGTGACCACCTGATTCTGGTCTTAGTCCAGTCCAAATACATGAAAGCCTAGCAAACAAGACTGCTTATTAACATAGAGACAAGAGTGTGTTGGTTTCTGCAGGAGAAAGGCATGGTGTGTTCTTTCTGTGTTGACCTGATTGTCCCAGAAACAGAGTTACCTGGTTGTTATCAGAATGTCTTATAGTGTTAGCTGTAATATAATCTCTTTTCTTCTGTTCTTCCAACCTGAACCCCTTTCCTGACTATTAATAATCCTACCATGAAAGTTATGGAGGTCAGAGGTACCAAGGAAGAATATGTACACACTCTGACTAAGATGATATGTCTTAGACAGTATTTCAGCTTATTAGGAAGAATAAAATGTTTGGAAAGAGAAAGACCTTGGTTCAAATCCAAGCATCTTACCTTGCAGAATTAATGTGAGGACTGCATGTCTCAACATTATTGACAAAAATAAACAGCTGTTGTCATTATTTTATTAATCTAAAACAGCCCAAGAAGACTAAGAAGATTATGTAATAATAGTAATATTAATGGAATACCGAAATATATTGTATATATCTGCTTTTAAACTGGAGTTTTCTCTCATCTGAATTTCCTAGCTCCAAGTCCTCAGAAGCGATTAACCTGGAATTAAAGCAGAAACCAGAAAAGTAAAAAAGTGCTGCTGGTGATAACCAACAGCTAATTGGGTTGAAGGCTTACTTATTAGGAGGAATAACACACCTGGTGCTGGAAACCTAGCCACATCCCCAGGGCTAATGGCGGTAATGGATCTTAGAGGGGAATCTCATTCTGTTGCTTTACTCTACCTGTTAATTCTTCTTCTTCTTCTTCTTCTTCTTCTTCTTCTTCTTCTTCTTCTTC
>LOEQ01006043.1:82126-96706 GCA_001685075.1 Bramus lutescens
TTCTTTATTAACCAATGAAAGTAACAGATAGACAGATGACCCTCCTACATCACTACAGTAATTCAGCAAGCTTAGGGCTTTATCTGAGGGACAGAGGATGGACAGTCTCTCTAAGGAATGCCCTGTGAGGTGAGATCTGAGCCTGAGGCCCCAGTCAGAGCTGGATGACTAGGGTGGCTGGAGCTTGCTGACTGAGAAAAAAGTAAGAGCGGTGAGGTAGGAACTGAACTAGAGCTGTGTCAGCATAATGTAATTTTACTCTAAGCAAAATAAAAATTAATAAATGGCTGTGGAAGCATTTCATTTTTGTGAGGGGCATTATTTAATTTTCTAAAATTATTAATAATACTTCATTGATCAGTGCATTTTCAAAATGAAGGAAGGCTTTGGACCAAAATTTACACTGTGAACCCAGAGACGACATGGGAGAAGACATTTGAACAGGATGGAAATAGAACCTTGAGCGGTTTCTTGGAAACCTGCTACAGGGATCATGGAAGCAATCCTGTAATGGGAACAAGACTGAGGAGTCACCTGGGCAAATGTCAAAAGTCCAGGGGTCTCCACAAGACTAGAAGAGGAAGAATAAACTATCGGAAGACATCTAGTTGGTGTAGTTTTCTTTCTTGTCATATTGCTGATACTGGACAACATTTGCATGAAGACTTCACTGATTATTCTCCCTTCAAAATCAGAACAAAGCCATCTAAGAGTGTTAAGCACAACTCAAACTAGTGAGAAGTGTCTGGAGGGACAGACATTTGGGGCCTTCTCATCTGTCAAGTGGATGACTCTATCCTTAATGTGTGTAACACTAGCATTTATGATGAAAGTTTGTCTTTAAGTTAGAAAAAGAGACTTTATTTTATGTAGGAAATTATAACCCTTTTCTATGTGGGAGGTCTCTCTCTCCCTTTTCTCTTGAGAAGTCAATATTCTCGAACAGTCTCTCCATATCAATGGAGAGATACGGAGTCCAGTGGAAGATCCTAATAACGTTGAAATGGCTATTCAGAATGAAGCATTTCTGCTTACATGACAACTAAGTTAGTGTTTATTATTATAAGTGACAGGATGTGTATGTCTGTGGGTATATAGACATTACATTGGGGAATGGAGGGAAACTTGAGTTTTCAGCAAATGCCGCAGAAAGGGATTTGCTTTGTTTGAACAACCAAATGTTGAAAACTGGCTGTGAAAATGGAAAGTTCTCAATGACCACTTGTCCCTCCAAGGCCACTCTACTAATCTAACACTGGGGTGTTGAAAGAACTCCTTATTGACTTCCCTGTATCACGATTATTTCCAAACCTATCCTTACCATTTCTGTCAAGGCCATTTTCCAAGAGAACAACAGAGCTAGACCATGTCTCAGGGTAAGTTCCAAACACCTTGGGAGAATAGGAGGAGAAATAGGCTGAAGAAGGAGGAAGAGGAGGAAGGAAATGAAGCAGACCAATGTCTATTGATTAGTAAGCAAGAGAAAAGCATGATTTTGATGATATACATGCATTATTGAGCCTGTAAAATCAACTGAGCTCTTTATTGCTCTACTGTTCTTGGACCCTTCTTAAACAGTGCCTAGTTAGTGGATAAAATTGTACTCCAGTGACATTTACATGTTTCTAGAACTAGACTTGGAACTCTGTAAGTAAAAGGAAAATAATTTGGTCATTTTAAAATTTCTCTCTCTGCGTGGCATGCAGTAAGATCTTGACAAACAAAAGAAGCTTCTCCTTTGCTTCTCTCTTCACACCAAATGAGCAGCTACCATAGAAACAGAATGAGTAGAAACTAGCCACTTAACTCCTGAGTATGAGCTCTGTTCTCCCACATCTGATTTTACATGGCAGTTTGGTGAATTTAAGCATGGTTCCTTAATTCGGGTATGTAACATATGCCACTTTTAAATTTTACTGTTTGCATTTGAGAAAGAAGAAGTAATCATAAGAGATTTGAAGAACTTTTACCCATATGAAACATGATATAGCATTGTGTGTGAAGTATTGCATGTGATTTCCAACTCATATTAACTTGTTCAGGAAATAGGGAGTAATTCTGTGGTGCTACATATATGTCTCATGTCTCAAAGGCCTACCAACTCTGTCTCACAAGCATCCAAACATTTTACAAGTAATATTACAGGACTGCTTCATTGGGTGGCTTATACCTATAACCCTAGCATTCAGGAAGTAGAGGCCTAAGGATCACTGCAATCTTAAAGCCAGCCTAAACTGCAAAGTAAATTTTAAGTCAGTTTCTGAAGATTTCTATCTGTCTGTCTGATCAATCATTTTTTTTCTGTCATAGATAGATAGATAGATAGATAGATAGATAGATAGAATCAATCACCTATTTATCTATATTTATATCTATCTCTCATCTATAGATCTAATCTATCAGAATAGCTACAGTTATTGTCGATGCATGCAAACAATGTCAGAAAGAAATTAGTTCAGGCTTTATAAAACTCAGAGGGCTATAAAAGTGAATCATTTTCTCAGCATAATCTGCAAAATGGGTGAGGACCAGTCACTAGAATTCATGGCTCTACACTGGAAAAGCTGGAACATTTTTTCCCCAACTGATAGATTTTTTTCCCTAAATTTATAAGCGAGGTTGCCTCTGAGATCACATTATTTTAATGGTTGTCATTATTATTATCCATTTAAATTCACAGGAATTTAGTTTGAAAAGAAACTATAACCTTTATTTTAATTCACATTTTATACAGGAAAACCATGACTTGCAGGTTCAAAGGAGAAAGCCTTTAAAAGGGCTTGTAAAAGGCCTCATAGGCCTCTTGGACATCAAATAGCTCAGCAAAACAGCATTATGATTATTTAAATGTAAATGAATTAGAAACATATGGATCACATTCCCTGGGAAATACACATGGGTTTGGAAATTAAGGGAGAAATGCCTGACAAAATGCACAGTGCTTGGTTTAGCACAAAAATGTTGGAATAATGGGTTCAAGTTTTTGCCAGATCTCGAAGGCCACAGGTTTGTCCTATGGACATTTTCACCGAGCCTGTGGGTTTTGAGGTTACTTGGCTTTGAGAATCATGTTAACCTGTCAAAGCCAGCTCCTGCTGCCACTGTTCCTGAGTCCTTTCCCACATGGTGTATTGGATATGTGGTCACCAAGAGTTACTAAGTTCCAAGCTAACAAAAGGAGTGGGTATGGGAAAAGATCCTGGGATTTCTCCCTCAATCTTCTTTTCCCCCCTTTCCTTCATCTTTTCACCTTGATTCTTTTTTTGGTTTCTTATTTTCCTCTTTCCCCATCCCCACGAATCTTGTTTATTCTCTTAAGAAGAAGAATTATCACCAGAAGTTATCACCAGCGTGCTTATCAACAGAGAAGTCCGTGAGAGTTGGTGGAGTCAATCATCCATTGTCCAAGGACTCCTCTTCTTTAGACCCAGCCATCACAGATGGAAACGGGGAAGCTTTTCCCTAAGTGGCTCAACTTTTACCAGGGCATAAGAGGGAGTCCTGGCTCTCGGGATGCTGTGTTTTAAATGTCCCAGGGCCTCTGGAAAGTAGCGTCTCTTAAACCAGCTTATTTTAAAAAGTAATTTATTGTTATTAACTTTGATTCTTAGTATAATTAGTTAATTCTTTTCCATCAAGTTGGCACATGGACTATCAGAGACCGGAGGCTAATTCATTGCTGTCCAGCACTGATAGAGGCAGGTGTCACAGTAACGAGATCTGGATTGTATGTGTGTGTGTTACAGAATATACTGCTTCTTGATAGAGGCAGGTGTCACAGTACGAGATCTGGATTGTATGTGTGTGTGTTGCAGAATATACTGCCTCTTGATAAGCAGTTGCAGAATGGATAGTTAAATCCATCCGCCTGGATTTGCTTCCCATATGGAACTAATTGCCTCTGGAATAGTTAAAGCCAAAAGATCTCTACAATTTCAAAAGCCTCTCTTATCTTTCTCAGCGTATGGCTGTTGACAGGAGTGAAACGCATCTATCCTCATTTATTATATCGGTCTCATCGAGTGCAGACGTGTTGATGGGGACTGTTACAGAACCAGATGGTCCAAGTTGGTCTTTTCTGTTGCAGGCATTCTCTCTGCCTGATTTTACAAGTCCAGACAAAGGCTGGCCTGTGCTTGGGCTGATCTTCTGGAACCTATGTTAAAGCCTCGTTCAGACTCCTGCTGGTCCTGAGAGGGCCAAACAGCAGGGTTCTGTGTCCCTTTCCTTCTGTATCAGAAGAACACATGCTTTTAAAATGATCTGGTTCCATGTTGTTAGCGGCTCACAGAGAGGAGCCTGTCTATCTTTAGGGCTCTGGTGAGTCCAAGGTTTTTCCTCAGATTGCTACAATATCGCTACCTTCCCATTTTCTCAAGCTGCATAAACCTAAAATCTTGACTAGCTGTTCCGTTTCTGTCCTCTTTTATTATTATTATTTTTTGAGTTAGGGTTTCTCTGAGTAAGGACAGTCCTGGCTATCCTGGAACTAACTCTGTAGACCAGGCTGGCCTTGAGCTCACAGAGGGCCTCCCAAGTGCTGAGATTATAGGCATGCACCACCACTGCCTGGCCTCCTCCTAGCGTTTTTATCTAAACCAATAAAGAGCATACTATAGAGGCAATTAGTCTTCTAGTCATCCCTGCCATTCTCGGGATGACGCTGATAGTCATATTGTTTAATATTTCTAATACACCTGCTTGTGTCAGGAAGAAGCACTTTCGGCATATGAACTCAGTGAATCCTCCCAAGCACCTTAGCCAGCATCATTATCATCCCACAGCACAGAGAATGAAAATGGGGGCTGGGTAGGTTTGTCCTGGAAGACTCTTCAAATCAAGAGCAAGTGGGCTACATATAGAGAACCAAACATAGATGGATCGCTCTCTGCAGTAAGATCTTTCCTACCCCTGCCTGCCTTTCAGCATATATTTCTTTTTTCTTCTTCACAGAACGGGTGGGAAGCTATGCAGAAAAAAATTCCATCTACAAAAGTTTGAAACCTTGGAAATGGAAAATGCTGAGCAGGGAGAGGAGAGTCTCCACAAAAGACCCTGTGTTGTGTGGAAAATGGCTTGTCCTTCCGGTGACAGTTTCTTCATCCTTGATCTGAGATTCTAGAGTGCCTTCCTCACAACATCACTGGTGAAGGTTGACACACAGTGGTTAAAGCATTGTTTGCTTCTGCGGCTAACCCTTACTGCAGCCAAATCAGTTACAGTTTTTTCCACGAAGCCTACCCATTCTGCCTTTCTCATCTTGCTCGGCATTAGCAGTAAATTTCAGTACACGGTTGTGGTCCAAGTGAATATTCTGGGAACTGGCCTTTCATTCCTCCCATCACCTCCAAAATAATCAGTTTTAAAATTCTTCTGATTCTTCCTTCAAAGTATCTTGTTCATTGCCACTACCCCAATTGTTCATTGGAATGATGGCTATCAATAGCTTTCCTTATGAATAACTCACAAAATAATTTTATGAATAGTTTCTAATTTCTCGAAAATAAATTTCAACCCTATTGTGGGTGCGGTAGTTTTGTTTGCTTTTCCTAAATATACTGTGTACACAGTTCCTTGCCTCTAGGATGATGACCATAATTTTTACTTTATCTGATAGATCTTTCTGAGAGAAGATTGCACAGTCTAAATCCTGGGCTCTTAATCTCTTTAAGTCTCTAACCTGAGATAATTGAACATAGCTCAGAGCAAAACTTCTGTGAGAACAGCGAATGGAGACATCTAGACCACTTAGCCTGGTGTTTGGCTTCTCAATGTGACCTTGAGTAATTTAGTTAACATCTCTTTTCTTCATTTTTACTTTTATAAGACATGAACAGTACCTACAGCACTGTGATGTGAGACCTGAATCACCAAGCACATGTAAGGTGGCTCAGGATGGCACTTATTATCTCTGTCTCCTTTTCTTATTATTTTTATAACTCCCTTATAAAATTCCATGATGCTAATTTGTGAGTGAAGAGGATTTGGAGAATTTATTGCAGAATATTTCATATAGTCTGAAAATAACATGGCATGGGGACAGCACTTTTAAGGCAAGAGACCAGAATATCATTGCCTTTGAAATCATCCCCATGGCCTCCGCCTTCCTGTGGACCAAACTACCTGCTATCCTTGTCTCTGTAGTCTGTAGCCTGTATTAAAAGAGAATGTGACAGTGTGATACAAGGATTATCTGGATCTGTGTCTGTGTTCCCTTTGGTGGATATAAGTCAGGAGTTCCTGATATTTTTTTTAATCCATTTTAACTTCCTTATCCTTTCCTCTCCCTCCAGCTGCCTCCCCTGAGCCTGGCCACCAGACCACAGGCCGGAGAAGTTGACTGAATGCGTTCTGAATCGGGTAATGAGCCATTGTCCCACCTTTGCGGCTGCCTTTACAAACACCTAAGGTTTAATTTGGGACTGTGGCTGAGTTGGATGAGCTTCAGAGACCAGAATGTTGTCACAGCACCCGGGACCCCACAAACTTGGCTCCGAGAACATTTTGACAGGAAAAAAATGTCTGCATTTCTTGATACCTGAGTGTTTACTCCCTGCTTTCCTCAAACACAGTGGGGCTTTCATGTGGTCTTACACTTGCTTATTGATACCCAGTATTTTTCTTGTTGGGCCAAGTGTGGCAATGTACTATTTATTTGACACTGCAGTAATCTATTCAATTGGATGGAAAAGAACATATTAGTCAAATGAAATTGATGTCTGGTAGCCACGCACACTCACCCAAATAATCTTCCCTTGGATCCTGTTTACAGCTGCTTCTCCAGCTGCTTGACACCCCGCCACATCTGCACACAGGGGTTTATGTTCCCTGGCCCTGCTGGGATGCTAAAATCAACTTTCCGATTCAGCCTCCACCTCAGCCTTTAGCCGTTGGACAATAGCGATACTGTGCGCTGGTTCCCTGGGACAGACTAAGAGGGATGACTGTTCTAATAGCACTTTATGACTCCTCAAGATGGACTGGGAACATCACCACAAGTAGCAAAAAGGTACCCGCCAAGGAGTGGGGATCCCTGCAGAGTCAGAATCTGATCTGGAATCAAAACCACGAGCAGAAACAAGGGCTGAGGTCCTCCAGTGTCAATTCCAGGAACTGGAGAGGAAGCTTGAGGACATGGCCATAGGGGCTTTCAGAAATGTGCTAATTGTGCAATATTCACAACTGGTGAGGGTGACATGATAAAATCGCCAGAAAACTGGATGACTAAAACCTGGGCTCCTGGCTTGAGGAATGAGTCTCAAGAGCTGAAGGAAACTTAGCTCTGCTTTGATTATGTGATTATGGTCTTGGTAGAGAGAGAGAGAGAGAGAGAGAGAGACTCTCTCTCTCTCTTTCTGTCTCTCTGACTCTCTCTCTCCCCCCCTTGTTTTCCTCCTGCTTTGGAACAGGGAAAGCATAGAAGCCCATAGAGCTTTCTTATCAGAGCATATAGTGCATTGCGGTATCTGTGTTTAGGATCAAAATATACAAGATTGGCATATGCGACTAGAATTTCATTGATCAGATTTAGCTTTCAAGTTAGATGATCAGAAAGGTCAGCTGTAGTTTTGTGTCTTGAGTCTGGACAATGAGCAGCATCTGAAATCCATTTCTAAAATCATCATGGAATGAAGCAAGGTCCTGGGAGGAAATCTTCACTTTTTAGGAGCCAAAGCAAAGCAACACAAAAATCCCCCGAACACTAGTCTATAGTGAGTCACAAATGAGAGACGTTTCTGATCCATGTTCAGCAGCGATATTAATACAAAGGATTTCTCACCTAGTCTGGTCGAGTCTTCAGGGATAACTCAACTAATGTGTGAGGAGTTCTGTTGTGCCAGAGCAGACTGCCAAAAGTTGTGCATTCATGAAAACCCAAAGGGCTTTCTGGAAGTGATGCCACAAACCTACCACTGCTTCTTAGAACCAAGACTTGAACGAGGACAAAGGTTGCCTTAAGACTTGGAGCTTGTAACTTATATCAGAAGGAGTTCATTTGGGGAAAATTTTTATATATGCCAATGAAATAGCACATACCGAATGCCACACTCTAAAAACAATCAGTTGGTTGTTTTTTTTTCTAGAGTTATGTTCAGAAGGTTTCAGAGGCTCTAGGAAGACCGTATGGGGGAAATAGCTCAGCAACCCCTGAGCAATACTTGCCCTCTAATGGGATAACTGGGCTTACTGTTTTCCCATTGTGGAAAGAGAAGCACTTAGAGATGTAGTGATGCATTTTCCAATTCAAATGGGATCTTTTCTGTCTGAAAAACTAGCTAGGATTTTTGGTAAGAGCATGAGAGTAAATTGAGCCATGAATAAAAATGATTCTATAAAATTGTCATTCGAATTGGAAAGATACATCCTTCATGTCACCAAACAATAAGAAGAAAAGCAAGGATGAAGTCAAGGCTCCCGTTTGCTCTTCAGCCCCTACTGTCTCTTGTCTCACTATCTCCATTTTGGAGTGTGTTAGCATAAAGCCTCCTTTGCCATATGCCTCTTGTCTGAGTGAGAATGCAGTTTAGAAAACGGGTCTCTTAGTGGGTTCTTGAAGCATTTTATGTGTAAAGAAAAGTTGGAATTTGTAAAAGACACATTATGGAAATAAATTTAAATACAGTCTTTCATGTGCCTACCTCTGTTCTAGATGTGGGATATAAAGATAATTTTCTTTGACTTATGTTACAGTACTAAAATCAAAAGAAAAGATTAAATCTGTATATGAATAATACCAATTTTATATAAAATAATGTAATACTTAGAAAAAGTTATTATCCAGTAGTGGGATAGTATATAGGATAACTTATATAAACTGTGAATTATTATACATAGTTATGTGTAGTATGTGTGTGGTTATGAATAGTACATAAGTGTACATAAACTCTTTCACATACTATTAAGAAGGAGTAAAAACCGTGGAAAGCAAGATTTGCCCAGACATGCAAGACTCGTGTCTGGAGCAAGTATACTAGCCATGATTTCAACAAAGGGGAGGAGGTTGGGAGCCACCACCAAAATAAGAAGGGACAACCATAAAGTAAGTAAGAGGTCAGGAGTTACACTTAAGCATGATGACAGGCATGGAAATAAATGACTAAGAAGTGGGACAAGCTGTCACTGACAGGTGAGCCTCCCATTGGTAAAAATCCCCCAGGAAACCCTCTCGTTCTGTGTAAGTTTTCCTGGAACACCCACACTGCTCACATCTAAAAGCGTTACAGCTTTACCTTTGACTCCAAACACACAGCGATGTGGTCTTATATAACGTTTTCCATTACATGCTGCTTCTTAGACTTGCTGACCTTCTGGTTATTACTTGTATTAGCAGATGAAGGCTTCGGTAGACATGGCTAAAGGGGGCATATTGGACAGCATAGACAGGAACTTCCGCCATTATAGAGCACTACATTGGGATGCCCTGATCTAAACCACAGGGGAGATGGTATTTCTGTCACTGTAGAACATTACATTAGAAAGCCTTGATCTAGAACACAGGGGGAAAAGGTCCTGGTTTATGGAACTAGCATTCTAAGGACAAAACGGGATAGTCTGTTCTTCTTTCTGTTGTTTTTCTGACATTCCTTCCTCAAGTCTCAAAGCTGGGCATATGCAATAAATACTGGGGTGTCAACCTGCTACTGCTGTTGTTTGGCGAGGTAGCTGGCTGTATAAGCTGCTGCAGGTTCTGTGGCTTTTGTTCTTTTGTTTGGAGGGGGGTTGCTTTTGGTTTCTTCCGAGTCAGAAATCATTAAAACTGATGGTAATCTTGGCCTGGGTGTGATTCTAGGTTTTAGTTGTTGTTTGTTTGTTTCCAGCCTTCAAGATGCTCGTCAAGGTAAGAATTTCCACTGGTCTTTTAGCCAATGCGCACATTGAAGTGTTAGAAAAAAAATGACTCATAATTAGGATGGAACAAAACTGCAAGGAGCCCTGTTCTCCAGCCACAAGCTGGGTTGTTACTACTATGCATTTATTACTTGGGAGAAGAGGGAGGCCCAGAGAATTTCATACTATAAATGGTTGAAGTGAAGGGGTAGAGCCGGGACCAAGGAGATGGCTCAGCAGGTAAGGGACTTGCTTCTAAGCCTAGTGACCTAAATTCTACTCTCTGGACCTGCACAGTGGAGAGCGGATGCCTGTGGATTGTCCTCTGAATGCCACACAAGTGCTGAGATATGCATGCTCACACACGACGAGGACACACAAACTAGAAATGAACACATTTTTCTTCAGATGATCCAGTGCAGAGAGTGTTCTAATTTTCTTCCTGGTGGCCTTCCCATCTGAACGTGTGCACATGACAAACATTCTCCCTAACTGTTTTAACAGTAAAAGTAAACGATTTCTTTGCTGCACATGACCAGTTATAGATACCACATCATTTTTGTCCCTTGGGTATTCAGTTGGGGAGTAGTTCTTTGAAGAGTTCCATGAATTCATAAATTCCTTTACTGGTCCCAAACTTTTCAAGTCAATTCCAGCACCTCGACATCACTATCAATGACTTGAAAGCCCAGGGGACTGTCCAGGACTTTCAAATATGAGGTGGGAAGCTTCCTGTCATCGCTCTGAAGAACAAAATCAGATTTGCAGCTTGTTAGTGGCGTTCTAGCCTCTAATCCCTCTTTCCGGGAAGGCCCACCAATGTTTCTGTGACTTTTGACCCAGAGCAGTCCTGGTCACAGAAGAACTGCTTAGATACAGGGCCAGACACTCTTTGCTCTCAGCTTCTCCTCTGCTCCATTTCTAGATGAGCAATAGCTCCTGAGTATAAGCCTTGACAATGTCTCAGAGAAGTCACTCTTATTCACAAAACACAAAATGCTTCATACACTGCGGCTTTGCTATGATTTTTCAATTTCAGTTACAGTTAACAGGGAAGGGTAGACAGAAGTGGAGAAAACACTGTGTTCAAATTTATGTTGAAGGTAAGACTCTCAAAATTGCTGCACCAGCTGTGAATAGCTCATCTTCACACACTGGGTTGTCATATTTTCCCCCTGAAATGGCTAAAGTCATGCTATCCTGTAACAATCTTTACCTGTTGATGACCCAAAGTCATTGTTTGGAGACTGCACATCCCAAGTTTTGAAATCTGATTGGTTTTAATAATAATAAAAAAATACAATAAAACCTCTCTTCCAAATGCATTACTCTGCTGGAAAATCTGCCGGAAACTCCACCCTTTCCCTATCTTCTTAAAACTACACAAGCCCACAAGGGATGGTTTCGTTTTTTAAGAACATACTTTTCCTCATCCTGATTACTCTTTCCTGTTGCATTTCTTTCTGCCTTTGGAAAACTCACAGAGCATAGGAGTGATAGTAGTCTACTTCAGGACATCAGGAGACCCTTGTGTTTATAGAAGTGGTATCAAAGAAGCCAAACCAGGAAGATAAGGATGTTTCAGACTGCCTATTCTAGGCCAGCTGAAACTTAGGAGCTGTGTTTAAAAAAAAACTTCACATCTTGCCAGGACTTTTGTCAACTGAATTCATTCATCATCTGCCAGCGGCCATCAAAGATCCAACTTCATGCACTAAAAAGTAACCATTGTTGTGGTAGCTGCAACGTTGAATTTTTCTCATTAGTTACCATCTTTTATACGTTTTAGTAGAACACAAATGAAATCTTTAAACAAAGCTTCATGGGTCATCTGATTGCTTAAAAAGAAGTTATAAATTACTTTTTAAGAATATTTCCCTTTAATGCAGCATCTTTATACATTATCAATCAAGTCAAGCATAAAATTTTTGAACATTAGAATGTGCTTTCAAGAAAGGTGAAATGCATTTCTTCTTTGATGTGTATGTGTCAAACTTTGATCCATCTTCTCAGAAAATGTATTTCTTAATAGCAACAATACGTCACAGTACAATAATATCCGTAAACACTTTGAATATTTTATACTTTGTGCCTTAAATGAATTCTGAAAGTAATTATTTGAACCAAATCACTTGGTTTTAGATACTAATGCTCCTGTAAAGTTATTCTCTAGTTTTAAAAAATTCCACATTTACCATGCACTGCACACATCCCTAGTATTTGGGATCTTTTCAAAAACCTCTGTTTTTATTTATGAACATTTGTTCATAATATTGTAATTAGAAGCATACACATTGGATCTTTTCTTTGAAAATGTTTTCCTTGTTTATTCAATCTTCCAACATAGGGAAAACTTTTTGCTACCTCTTTTACTTTAAACCGGGCAATCTATATGACTCCATTTTCAATTTGACCTGTTTTGATTATTCCACACACACAGAAAAAAAAAATCTGAGTTTTTTTTTTTTGATTCATCAGAGAGGCATATGCACTTCTATAGTTGCTACTGGAGTGCTAAGGAAAATTAGTACAAAAGAAATCTGCTGGTTTCTAATGGTCTTTTCTATACATGCTTCTCACTGTCATCTGTGACTTTACAGGCAAATTGAAATGAATCATCATTGTTCTTCACGCTCTTGCTCTTACCCTGCTTCTACTGCTAAGGCCAAGCTTCTCAAGCTCTCGGCTTAAACTGGGACAATTGACTTTGATTTAGAAGCTTTTCTGTTTTCTCTAGCTGACGCATCCTCTTTCGTTATTTATACGCCTTTTTTGTTTTTCTTCCAATTGCACACAGCCAATGTTCTCCAATCATACCAAATTCACGCCTTGCCAATCGTCTTTCAAAAGTTCTGTTTTATGGTACACATTTGTTAAAAGGCTATGAGGGTAAAAATACATTTTTTGAAAAAGAAGAGGACTATGGAAAGGAAATATTCAATAATGGTTGGTATCTAGGAACAACTTACTCTTTACTGTTCATAGACTGCTCTTAGTGAACAAGTTACACTAAATCCAAACTGCACAATTAAATGGCAATATCTTCCTTCCTCCACTTTACTTCTAGTGCCCTTGCCTATTAGATTTCTCTATCAGGTTTCAGGTTCAGTTCCCAATCACACACACAAACACACACACACACACACACACACACACACACACACACGTATACACATACATGCACATGGGGGTGGGGTGAGGGAAAGAAAAAGAGAGAAGAACAGGGGCATAAAAATAAATCTAAAATACAGGATTTTTACCTCCTTTCCATTAACTCAGAAGTTATTCCTGGAAGATTTTTTTATAGATTCTGAGAATAAGCTCTTGTGTTTGCAAAAATGCCTGTAAGCTATCTTTGCCATATTCTGACGGTATCAACATTGTCCTTTAAGTTTTTTTTTTGTGAAAACCTCTTGATGAAGGAAGCTCAGAGTTCTGGATCTAGCCAACCCATCAGACATTAGAGATGACCGCACAGCACTTTTGACAATAAGCCTCAACTGTCAAACCTTCCTATATGTTTGCTCCATTCTTCCTCATCAGGAATGGTGAGGTGTTTCGTGATTCACTACAGAACATAAAACAAGCTTTCTTGGTGTTCTGCTTTGTGACTGCTTTAATTATTTGAAGGAGCTCCTTGGAGGCTTCCTAATCTTCTCCTCCCATCCCATCAAAAATCTCTCTAGTTCTTGGTGCCAAGCATTCTTGGATTTGGATTCCAGATGTCTTAATGTCCTGGTCTTTTTCCTTGAGATACTCTCCTCCATCCTGAGAACACAGTAAGACAGATGTGGCCTGAGGAGGGCAGAACATGTGGAGTCCTTCACTACTCATCCTTTTGAAATGTTCTACTCTTCATTAGAGACCGAGTGTGTGTTAGCTTTTAACACAGTAGCATTGTGCTTACAGCTTCTGCTGAGCTTGTGGTCTAGAGCCCCAGACTTCTTATTTTCCCCTCAGGAAGTGCAGTGCAGCCATGGGTCTTTCATCCTGTCTTTATGTAATTAATTTTTGTTTGAAACTGTGTGGAAGGCTTTTGTGCCTTTTATCGTGTTGGTCCCTAGAAGTTCATGATGGGACGACAGAGGAAAAAAAAAACCCACAAGATTCTTGGCTGCTCTGGAAGCTGAAGATCTGGAACAGCTCTGGTGAATTACCATAAGAGTTCCACTCAATAACCCCAAGCCCTGTGGATGTTAGAAACATAAAAACAAGCAGAATGAAGAGAAATCTTACACAACCGCTGGCTGGTGAGAGCTGCAATTTACCTTTAGAGAAAACTCAAATGGGAAAATGAGGAGGGGAACCCTAAATCCACAGGGGCAGAGCCTCTGGCCAGGATCCCACTTTTCACTCTCTAGAAACCTTTCTGCCTTCATTACGTTTTAAGCAAGGACTCAGGGGGTGACACATTTTTGAAATGCACGGTGCTGTGCATCCCCTTCTCTGAGCTAATTATCTCTTTGCAGCGGCGTTTCCAGAAGCACATAAATTACCTCCAGTCACTCAGGAATCTGAAGAACTCCTGGCTACTTGGACTTTCAGAGCAAGCGTCTCCTAATAAATTTCTCCCACCAGAGGTGGGTGACACCTCTCTCTTCCAAGTGACCAGATCATGATAAAGGCAGCCTTTTGCTGGACAAACATGTGACTCTTTATAGCCATTGTTTCGTAGTTTTCTGCCCTCACTTTCTTGCTTCTTATGTCTGATTTGCTTTGTGGGATGATCATGTGCCTGTATTATATTACTAT